>JBBBDQ010001223.1:4747500-4816240 GCA_037127315.1 Ascarosepion bandense
CTATAACCTGTCACTTTTCTCATAACTTCTATGTAACCCCCTGCGCACCAGTGGCAGTAAACTGTCTTGCTTGGGGTGATATTATTATAAAAAAAACGTTTGTTATTTTAATTATATGGGTGATCAAATTTACATTGTCTCTTGATATAAGTGAGATCTTTTTACTAATAACAAAAAACTAGCTTCCTCCTGTGTGAGAGTGTGAGAACTTTTTCACATGTCTAATTTTCTAAATTAATTTTTACTCCAATTTATCACATGGAAACAATTTGGCATGTTCTGTTAATCTGCTAATATAATCTGAAGAAATCTAATTTTGTGTAATTTAAGTTTAAGAATAATATATAAATGTTGATGTCGTCGTAAACTATTTTTTGTTGATCTAAAACTTGTTTTAGTTTGCTTAAAATTTATTCAGTTCAATAAATCAAATTTTAATAGCTTTTCATCCTTGATTAATTGACTTAGTAAAATTTAGTAACATAATCTATTGATATAGAATGTTTTCTATTAGTCATTAAAGTACTTGCATTCACAAAGTTTGGCCTATGGTCAAATTAGAAGATTTAAGTTGTAATAAAGAACTATAATTATTTATGCAACTATGCACCAATTCACAGGAAATTTGAATGGATTTTTTTTTTTTTTTTTTTTTTTTTTTTTTAGTTAATTGGTGAAAAAATTGAGCATGCAGTCTCAGAAGGTTTAATTGTTATTGCTTGCATTGGAGAAAAACTTGAAGAAAGAGAAGCTGGAAAAACTGAAGAAGTTGTATTCAGCCAGACAAAAACCATAATCAGTAAGTAACCATTTCCAATTGACAAGTGGTATGTACATAATTGTTGTTACTTGTAAACTTATCTTTTTTACCCTCAAAATTTATCATAAAATCTTCAATGTATATTTTATAATCTTTTGAAAAACCTTTCACTTTTAAAATTTTATTTTGCATATTGTTAGTTCACATATTTAAGTTGTTTGAGAGAATTTTTAAAAAAATATAAGATATTTGGTCAGATTTTAGAAAGTAAAACTCTTAACACTCATATTGCTTTCTTATACATGAAATGTATCATAGATTTTTAGTTTATATTTACCCATATGTAATGAAAACTTGGTTAAATTTGAGTCTTCTAGGACAGCTGAAGTAAGAATTACAAAGCCTTATATTATTTACAATAGCAAATCCCAACTTTGATACACGATCATATAATTGGCAGCGCTGTGTGAGTTATGTTATTAGATTAAATAAAAATTTTTGTATTTGCTTAATAATCTTACTGTAAGTAAGATTTATTAAAAGCAAATATAAAATGAAAGGTCTTGCTTCCTATCTCCAAATTTGTTAATATATTGATAGTAAATAGTTATTTACAATAATAATGCATCAGAAATAGTATGAAAATATTAAGATGAGCTTTTAAAGGAAAATGAAATAGTTGTTGCAGAACCTCTTTTAAATACTTTTTGCTTATATATATAATTTAAAAATGACAATTTAAATTCTTGATTTTATTTTTCTCCAAGTAAATTTAATAGATTTAGTGTTGTTTTTCTCAATGGTTACCTTCACTATTTTTACTAACCAATATTTTCATTCTCTTTGGAGAATGCAAATATTCTTTGTACAATTTTAAATTGAAAATGTTTTTATTTGACCGAAATGTTCTTACCTTGATATAAATATCAAGATCTTCTGGTGATAGTTGCTTTGGATTCTCTTACAGAAAACGTAAAGGATTGGTCAAAGGTTGTTATTGCTTATGAACCTGTCTGGGCTATTGGTACAGGCAAAACTGCCACACCTGAACAGGCGCAAGCTGTACATGAAAGTCTGCGTAAGTTTCTTGCAGAGAATGCTTCAAAGGAAGTTGCTGACAATGTCCGCATTCTTTATGGAGGTTAGTTTATATTTTGTCTGCCTTTTCCTGTATTTAAAATAAAGTGCGAATGGTTGCGAAAACTGTAACAAAAGATCTTTTTTTTTTTTGCATCAGCAAGATGTTCCACAATACATCTAAGAAATGTGCCAAAACTATCATCAGAACTTTGCCAGTCAAACGTACAATCTGGATGTGAACAAGTAGAATAATGTGTAATTAGGTTCCAGTTGAGCATTTGTAAAACATGGGTGTTAAATGAAGGAGCAGGCAGTTTAAGAAAAGGATTCTATGAGGAAGAAATGCAGTTGTTAATATGAAAAGATATTGGTTTGCATGTTTGAAATCATTGAAAAAGAAAATTAGAAAATTACACAGAATTATTAGAAATTCATTTATTTTTCACTTTAATGGCTCAAAAGTAAAATTTGTGCTTTTAGACACTTGCTTTTAAATTTATACACACTTATACACCAAAAGATACTGAAATCTTTTGTGTTTGCAGGGGTAAATATAAATCTGTCAGAAACCTATCTTGTAATTTTTTGGGAAGCAGTTGAACTTTGTTTTGACATGAAGTTCTTCACAGCTGAGCAGTCTAAAAACTTGTATGCTCAAACCCTGCAAAGCGTTCATTATCTTTTATTAAATACTATAAAAACCTAGGCTGTAGAGAAAAATATACTTTTTAAAAACAGATGTCAACTCAAACATGTGTATCCATTAAATATAATGTATATCGTAATAAGATATATAAAACAAATAACTATGAAAATGTATGTTAGTCATGGTTTTGAGTTAACTGCACACTTTCTGAGTTGAATATAAACTTTGGTTTTTCAATACACTTTGCAAGTTTTTCTGTGGCATCTCAAATCACAAATTGATTTTGGAAGTTATGACACAACAGTGGCATAAACTACTTAACATTCAATATAAAAATTCAAATCTTTTTGTATAGTTCCTAATATTTCACTAAAGCAATCTTAATTTTTTATTGGCATTTTAAATTTATTTTAATCTTCACTTAAACTTTAATAAATATATTTTTGTTACAATGTATAATTATTTTTTGCATTTACAGGTTCAGTATCTGCTAGCAACTGTAATGAATTGGCAGCTAAACCAGACATTGATGGCTTTTTGGTTGGTGGTGCTTCTCTGAAACCAGACTTTGTAAAAATCATCAATGCTCGTTCCTAAAGAAAGCTGACGCCTTGCCAGCTCCCTTTATATTTTTGACTTATCTTCTCCATTGCTTCTCCTGTTCCAATTGATGACTCGCATCATGTCTACTTGAGCATCCCTGACAGGGTTATCAATGTCAGTGATATAATCACTGTTATAAATACAGTATTCACAATAGCTTTATGGAATCTCTTTGTAAAGGAGATGAAGAACAAACTTGAAACATAAAATCAATTCATCAATAAAATTCCAAAATAAAATGTTATTTATTATTATTGGGGAAACCTTTTATTAGAATGTTTAATAAGAGGACAATTAGTCTTTGGCTGTTAGGCTAGTTTTTTTTTTGTTTTTTTTAAACATATTTTGAAGAAAAAATTTCTGAAGTTTAGTTTTTAAATCTTACAGCAAAATTTAAAATTTAAGCTTAGCATATCTTTTGTTTTAATGCTTCTGTTTGAAGCAAAGGCTATACATAAAACTTGTAACATGTACAAAAAATTATTTCCTTCATTTTGTGTAAAGAATTTTTCCCTCTATTGTATCTTGCTGTTTATTTTTCAATAAGCTGATGCAGACATGCTTTTTAGTTAAAACTAGTTTCAATCAATTAAACTGAATTTTAGTATATAAGATTTTAAAAAAAAAAAAAAAATTATTTTTTATGTTCAACATATCGATAAATTTATAATGGCATTTTTGTAATGCTCAGCTTCAAATTGCTCATTTGCAAAATTCAATGTAAATAAAGAAGTCATTGAAAATTTATGGTTTACTTTAATGTAAAGAGAAATTGGGGTGGTTCAGAAAGACTTGCCCAGCATCTTTAGCAGACATGTCATTTATGAGTAGTTTATTGAAGAGAACCAAAGTCTTCAATCTCTCACTGTGCATTGTAGGTTTATTTTCTTATATATGTGTACAATTTTGGAAAGTTAAGTATTGAGTTAGAAAGTTTTGTCTTGTATTATTAAATTGAAGATATGTAGAACTGGTGATCAATTTCACCCATTTAAGTATTTAATGTTGTATAAATTACACAACTTTAAGGTTTTAAGTAATAAGTTTGCATTTGTAGATTTGACTTCTGTTTTATTAAATTTTTTTATTTCAAACAAGCAATCAAGTTAGCAATATCAGTATTCAAGTTCTGTCTGTTAAGATGTTTGCACTGGTAAATTGAAAATGTATTTGTTAAAACAAGAACAAAGTTGGTTAAATTTTATTACCATAAGTTAATTACGAAGATAAGAGCTCTCAGTTCAAACCAGCATACCTAACTCTCCAAGTTTGGTTTAATAAAACATCTGATTGTAAAATTTAACTGAATTCAAATCGGCTAAGAAAGGGAAAAAGTACAACTAGGCTAGATCAGCAGTGAGGTGGCTCTGCAGTCCTGCAGTTAATATATATTTAATATAAACTAAATATATTTGGTAATATATTACCAAATATTTCCTGAAAGAAAGGTTTTGGCATTTTTCTTCTTGGCAGATCTATTATCACAATGTGAGATACTTAATAACAAAAATAAGTGAAATTAGCTAGACTATATACCAGATACATTTATTAAAAGAAAAAAATTGTTCAGAATTTCAGCATCCAAACATTTTCAGAGTTTTCTTTCTGTGCATGAGTATAACCATTGACTGACTGGCCAGAAAATCTTCCTTCAGTAGACTTGTTGCCAACCATGGCTATAGAACCCAATCTGTCTTGCTATTTAACTCAACTGGAAGGAGAAGAGGTAGATTATTACTTTTCCAAGGGGTATTTGTGTGTAAGTGAAGTCAACAAATTTGACTACAATTCAAATTCTGCTCTTCAATTTCTTGTTCCAAGCTGATATCCACTGCATCACAACTACTGTCATTAATTTTCATAATGTTCATTTTTAAATTAATGTTTTAAATTATTATTATAGCAAAACCTTAAGTAACTTTTTTTTTTAATAATTGAGAAATGTCTGTTAACACAGCATGACATGTACAGTATGTAAAGAAGCCTGTGACCAACCTTGGTTAAATGACTACTGCTACATATAGATTCCATGTAGTATTTACACATGTTAAGATAGTACCTTATTGGTAAAATCTTTAAGGTATATTTAATTTTTTTTTTTAGTTGGGGTGGAGGGGCTCACAAAATATTGTGGGTTATTTGTTATAGTGAAGTGTGTGTTGAAACAGATTAGTTTGATTTGGCCTTGTTAGTTGGTTACCCTACTATAAGAGGGGTATAAAACAAGAAAATCAAATTGTAAATAAAAAAACAAATTTATATACATATAAATCAATTAGGGTTTTTACAAATAAAAGTAACGTATTTTGGTTGATAAAAGGTCGTTGAAATGTTCATAGTTCTTGCAGGAATGAGTGTGTACATAGGCAGGAACATATATATGTATAAGTTACAGTAGAAATGTCTTTGCTGTATGCACTCAGTCTTAAAGGGTTCTGTGTGGTTATCAAGTATAAGAAATGGCAACAGGTGAACCGTGAGAATGTGAGGGATAAACATAGATGATAATAATAATGATCGCTTGATTCGTGTTAATTATGCTTGTCGTCTTCTCTCTGGCGACAGTCGAATTTGCTCCGTTTTTTTTATTTTGTTTGTGGAGCTCAAAAAGGTCATTTGGGAATTCACTCCTGGATGTGATTCTGGCCTTTCCATTGGACACTGAACAAGCTTCACATTGGCTTGCGAAAAGGGTCTGTAAAATAATTTGTTTCTGATAATTGAAGATTTGAATTTAGCTTTTAGATGTTTCCTAGTTTTCTATTGGCTGAAAAACATTTTGCATCAAGGTGTGAAATTTCATGAGGTCTGTTTTGGATTTGCTTTTACATGTGTGCTAAGCAAAGTTTTGTAATTTCGAGTAAATTTGTTTAATTTTTAGCAAAATTAATGAGTCAGTGCTTAGAATTTTAATTTTTAAATCTGAAACTTTTGTTCACTACAATATCTATATGTGCTAAAACCTTCAAACTTGGTTTTATTTGAAAGTCACCTTATCTACTATATACAAGTTGATAGATTTAGAAAAAGGACTGCAAAAATACATTTTTCATATAAAAATACTTGTAGGTGACTAGGAAATGTTTTGATATATTGAGAAAATATTGTTGATAAATTTAATTTTATTTCATCACAAGGTTTTCAAAAATGTTCTATTGTGAATAGCCTTGAATCAAGCTAACATTTAAATGCTGACTGACAAGGTTCATAATTCATTATTTGTAGTTTTTTTTTTTTTTTTTTTTTTTTGTCAATCTGTTTTCCTTATTTTTATTTGTTTCAACTACCTACATTTAGCTCTAGAAATAAACAATTCACCAGTTATACTTAATGGTCCTAACAAGCAAGAGGAATATTCCTGACAATTCTGAATTGCAGAAGAAAGTTGGAATATGGTGGATATGACAAAATTTTGCTGAGCATTCATGAAGTAGAATTGGACCTTGTCTTTTAACTTCATCTCTTTTTTTTTTAGATGAGCCTGTAATGTTTTAAGTTAAATGCTGATTAGAGATTGATATAAAATCAACATTTCTGTGCAGCTATTATGTTATTGATCTACAGTAAAGAAATATATATATATATATATATATATATATATAAAAATCACAACTTTTATCACAATAATTTACTTAAACTCAGTTTGGTGCTAAGCTATAATGACAGGACAGGAATCACTTTAACAACAAAGGCTTGTAAGTTTCAATCCATGGCAGGTGGCTGTCTTTACTATAACTGTATCACATTCTGCATCAATGTGTGTTATTGCTGAAGGTAAAAGAACTCATAGGCTATTTATTAGGTGCTATTTTTCTGTAAAATCCTTTACTAAATTTTTTACACCTGCCTCATAAAATACCATGTAAGTGGATGCTGAAAAGTTCTTAGCCTGATCCATTTGACAAAATCTAACCAAATATCAGAATGCTTTTGGCAATTCCTTCTTAGTGAACATTTCAGTTTTTCTTTTTAAATGGGAAAATACATTTTCTTTTTCTTGATAAAATAAACTTTTTTGTCATGGAATGGCATTTATTCTACAAGTATCACAAAACTCCTAGAGAGATGCTAGCCATATATTTGATATGCAAATAGACCCCTCTTCCATGTCTATAAATGCTCCATGGGGTGAATGTTAAGCATTGTTGTGGTATATAAATCCATAAAGGGATGCAAATGGTTATAAAGCTGTAGAATGTAGCAGTTACCAGTCAATGGTGTGTTTAGACTGACCAGTAGACCCAACCTCCGCCATGTAACCCCCACACACACGCACACATCATTATGAACCACCAATAAGCTGCATGGTGCCTTGTTAACAACTAGGTTTCTTGTGGCCATATGTGGTTTGTGTTACACCCAAACTTTACCCTCAGTCTGAAACAACTGGAACCATCACTCATCAGACTAAATGTTGCCAGTTCTCAAAGAGCTAATCAGTGATGTCACAAAACCTTAGAGAGAAACCCACATCACGATGGTGGGAAAGTGACTGAAGTTAAGATGCCAGGTCAGGATCAAATACATTAAAAACATCTTTGGATTTTTTTATGAAGCTTGAGATATATATTAGAAGCACCTGAGCAGATATGGCAGCAATATTTAATGCACAGTCAAATAGATTTATAAATGTGTAAGATAGTTTAACAAGAAAAATTGTCTGGCATGACACAGTAATCACTCCATTTCATGTCGGTGTAAAAAGCTAAAGGCACATAAAGTTGCTCTCATGGCAGTGAGCATCAACCGTGCTGATGGTAGGCAGAAGGGCTTACCTGCAGAATATGCATCTAGTGCACCTACAATTAATGTGGATTTGAACCAGTGGTCAGTATTGTTTGATTTCGTTTTTTTTACTGCAGACAATTCTGGCCAAATGCTTTAGGTCATGATTATTAAGGACCTGTGGTTAGCTACTGCACTGTCCATGGTGGTTGATAATACCTCCTATAAGAAACTCCTGCTACACAAGACAGAACAGATTAAGATATATCAAATGACCCTTAGAATTTCAAAAATGGAATATCCTGTCTAGGTGAACATAGACTTGTCCATTCACTATGATCAGAATGTCAGCTCAGAACAGTGGTCGCAAAGTGGGTTGTACACATTGCTGTACTAACTACAGTATTCAATATTATTAATCTGTGCAATTAAACAGTTTCTTCACTCATTTTTCTTCTATTGGTTTTCCTTACAATATTATTAACCAGAGCGATATGAGCATTTTAACAAAATTAACATCAGGAAGAGATGATCGAAATTTTTAGGGCATATAATGAGAGAAGAGGGCTTGGAAAATTTAATACTAACGGAACAGATGGAAGGCAAGAGAGACAGAAGAAAACAACCTAGCTAGCAAGCTTGAGTACATGGATGGCAGAACAGGGTTTAGGAGAGATAACAAAAAGATGATATTAAGAGCTAAAAAGGACAGGAAATTATGGAGACCCATGATTGCCAATATGTTAAAGGGACACTGCAAATAGAAGTGTTATTTCAAATGCTGAATTGAAGTCTCTGATTGCTTGTCATGTCCTGTTCAAACCACAATGATTCACATCACTTTGCCATGATCAATGAAACCAGTGTTCTTACTGATGCACCAGATGTTAGATCACAAGTGGGTATTTCCTTGAAGTCAAGACAGTAATACTACTTACTATTACCTTTATATACTGCAGTCTCATGCCTTGAAATGTCAGTGTGTGTGTGTATATATATATATAATTTTGCAGGGTAGGAATTCCAAGTTGATGAAAGAATTTAGAGGAGATAGCTAGCAAAGTCAAATCAATATTGATATAGGTCAGGTTATTTTCATGATTGTCAAGGTAGAATGGTACCGTCTACAATTACCTTTATATACTACCATCCCATCACATATGAATAATTCAGTCAATCAGTTAAGTGCCATACCTGATACACACTTGGGCAATCATGTCTTGAAAGAGACATTACTGACTGGGCAGAAGATTATCCTGCAGTAGTTTGTCATTACTTTCTGTGGTAGACTGGTTGCCAGCCAAGGCTATAGAACCCAATCTGTCCTGCTATTTAACCCATAATTGGAGGAAACAGATGGATTAATACCTTTCCCAAG
Source organism: Ascarosepion bandense (assembly GCA_037127315.1). NCBI lineage: Eukaryota > Metazoa > Mollusca > Cephalopoda > Sepiida > Sepiidae > Ascarosepion > Ascarosepion bandense. Next base: position 4,756,693 of record JBBBDQ010001223.1, read on the forward strand.
AGTATTTGCATGTAAGTGAATGCAAGGAATTCAAACTTAGGTCCCTGATTTCTCATTCTGCAACACAACACAAATCCAAATATGAATAATTACAGAATTTAAACTGGAATATTTAAAAATTTTACAGTCTAGTTTCTTATTTTTAGCACATAGCAAATTTCATGAAATTATTTATTCAAAGATGTAAAATTTATTAAATAGTGCATATTACATTATTTTATGTATTATATTGTTTATTAAAATGATTTGTAAAACATCAACTAATTGCCAATTGAATCCAACTTTAGAAAATGGTAAATAATAAGAATTTCTTCATAGTTGGTTTACATATTTTAATAATTTCGTAAATGTTTATAAATTTGTAGATGATAAATATTGCATTGTATTAGTTTTAATTATATTAAATTTTAGAATGTTCTAAAGATAAAATTATTCTTGTAAATAAACAATCGAATAGTGTTTAATATGTTTGTTACAAATTCTCGAGAAAAAAAAAATGTATAAATTCACTTTCTTCATATATTAAGGTTTTATTACAATTCTACTTGCTTTTTAAAACAGTAAACATTACCAAGGAGTGAAGGTAGTTAGAATAATAGTGTCAATGGAAAATCCATCCTGTTGACACTTTTTTGTGGGTGCAAAGGTTCCAGATTGCCTATAACTTAATGGTTGAAACTATATGTGTAAACTCATAATAATTCTAATTAGGATTTATTTGACTGGAATAGGAAATTGCTTGGCATGTTTTTTTTTATTTTTTTACTGGAAACTTAAGAAATTTTTAAAATGTCAAAATTTCATATCAAAGGCTTTATTTTTTACTCAGCTACTACATTAGCACAAAAAATGAAATTGGCAAACCAAGTTCAAATTTCAGCCTATTACATTTACTTATGCAAAAAGGCATGAACCCATCTCTTTTCCCCATCATCCATAAATAAGAGCATAGCAGCCAGTCTAAGAGAAGGACTTATCTGAATTCAAAACTGAAACAAAGGTAAAAGGAAACCATTTGGCAATCTTGCCCACAAAAACATGGCAATTCACAGATAATAAAAAAGAATCTGTTGGGAGTTTTGATTACCTAAACGGATATAGAAATTAAACACAATTACATACACACATATGTCCCATATTAAAACATCCCCAAACCTTATTTTCTACCCAATAACAAACAATATTACACACATGATAAAAAAGACTATACAATACCATTTAAATCAAAATCTCTATTGGTTAAAAATTAACATCAAGTAAATTAAATATTTGACCAATCATAGAAAATTAAAACTCAATAAAAATTTCTTATAAATAGATATAGGTTTTGACTTTCAAAACGGACTGCCTCCTTCCTCTCCAAGAATTTACTGAAAGAATCAACTCCAACAACAGCAGCAACAATAAAGATGGTCAGTGAAGCTTTGGTAATAAAAACCTTGTTTTATTTTTATACCAGTTAATTAATATGTACAATGAAATAACTAACAAACGTAATATATACTTAAATGTATTTAACCCATTAATGCCTAATTTTCTCATTTTGGAGATGGTTAGTAGAAACATAATTAATACTGGGGATTTTATTTTTATTAAAATAACATTTGAATTTTACTGTTGGCATTAATTAGTTATGTAAACTTATGACATATTAAGACAAGTTATCTTGTCTCTGACATTGAATAGGTTAAAGAATGTATTTAAAGTGATGATACTTTAAACATTTATCATTTTAAAATACATCAGTTGGTCAGTTAAGGGCTATACATGATACAAGTTTAGGTAATCATGTATCTTTCAACGCATGACTGATTAGGCGGAAGATTTTCCCACAGAAGGTTGCCATTACTTTCTGTAGTAGATTGGTCACCAACCAAGGCTATAAACCCAATCTCTTCTGCCATTTAACCCACAGTAGGAGAAAGAAAAGATGGATTAATACCTTTCTCAAGGGTATTTGCATGTAAGTGAATGCAACAAGTACAACTGGAATTCAAACTTGTTTCTCCAGTTCTGATTTCTTGTTTTGTGCCGCTATTGACTGCACCACAATACACATCCATTCCATTTAAACTACATACCATTCTCATATTTCAATACATACCATTCTCTCATTTAATATATATATATATATATATATATATATACACACACCATCAAAATAGATATCATTCTAAATACATACCATTCTCATATTTTAAAATATATATCATTGAAATTGACATCAGTGAGATGTTTGATGAGGCCAAATTGATGAAGCGAAACTACCTTTCATCAGCAAGGAATGATGTTTTTATATCTGTGTAGGCTCCCAGACATAGTCATTTTTCTGGGTTGGTGGGGAGAGAGATAGAACGTTTGCAATTGGCTATTGCATTTTAGATTTGTGCAGGGATGTGTTTTGTGGAATGAATGTGATGTTCAAAGCCCCTGTGCAGAAGATGACTTATTATTTTGTGTTTTGCTTTCTTAGTGTTCATATTCGGCTGACATGTAGATTGAATCTGAAAGAGATCTAATTACAGCAGTGTATAACATTTAGTTTCAAAAACCATATTTCAATATGTTTCATTGTAACATATATAGAAACCATACATCAAAGCAACTAATGTAATCAAAGCTGGTGCAAATGATTTTTATACTTGACTAGCAGTATAGCCCGGTGTTGCTTGGGTATAATCAAAGCTTTAAAACTAATCCATGATCAGACTCTTTGGACATTGGCACGAAAGACTAAAAAGCAATAGTTGTTTCCTGTTAAAGCGAAACCGTAGACTGAAAGAAAAATGAATGGATATAAGTCAAATTTTGATTTCCTGGTATCGATACGAAATGAGTTTTTTTCACCGTAAACTGAATTTTGAAGGCTAAATAAGTCCTCTGAGTAAATGGTATCATGGCTGAGACTAAGAATTACAATTATACCTACTTAGAGCCAAACCCGAAGCAAAAACTAAAATAAAAGGGCTGAAAAAAATACAAACATACAGGCAGATAAACACACACACAAACATATTACCTTTTATATATATATATTATCGATTTTCTGCACTATTGTAAGAACTGCAACCTTGAAACTTCTGAATATTGTTTCTTATGTCTTTGTTTATGAGTGTATCAAATTTGATTAAAATCGGACCACTCCTATAACCTGATTTTTTCAATTTTCAATATTTATTGAGGGTACCTCGACACAAAACCAAGCTAAGAACACTTGCAGACGCTTATAGTACAACTGTGTAAATTTTCAAGAAAATCAGTTTAGCCATTTCAGAGTCTATAGGTAACGGACACACACACACGCACACAGAGACAAAGTTCCATTTATAAATAAGTTTAGATATGAACATTTTCAGAATGTTGGCTATTTCCAAGATAATAGCATTGATTATTTTCAAGTAATGTCTTGGTTTGATCACTATTAACTTCAACTGGTCTACCTGACTATGAGGCATTATTCAACAAGAAATCTCTAGTATAAAACTTTGGAAACCACTTTTGACATATTTAAATAACTTTAAGTAACTTCTCTGTAAATTACGCAAATCATTTTTGCATTTTTACTTTTCTTAAAATAAAAAAAGTATGGTATAGTTTACATTTTATAGACTCTCTTTGACAGGTATATACTTTTTCAATAAAAATAATTCTGTATCAAAATATGAGGCATCCATCCAGCCAGATGGGCTGGCCCTTCTGTCCTTCCACTCCAACTGCTGTCTGCAAACTCTAAGATCAACTCTCTAAACTGACTCTCTGTGACAGTTAATGTTGTTGCCTGACACATGGAATTTCTGGTGTACTCCCTCCCATCTCGGCTGCTGACCTTTTCAACCCTTGTCATCAAAACAAAATTCTAGCCTGCCAGCTGTGTTTCATACTCAGCAATATCAGTCAGTTAGTCAGACAGTTAAGTGCCATACATGACATGTGCTTTGGGTGATCATGTCTCGAAAGAGCCATGACTGACTGGGCAAAAAATTATCCCGCAGCAGGTTGCCATTGCTTTCTGCGGTAGACCAGTTGCCACCCAAGGCTATAAAACCCAATCTGTCCTGTTATTTAACCCATAACTGGAGGAAAAGATAGATTAATACCTTTCCCAAGGGTATTTGTGCATCAGTGAATGCAAGGAATTCAAGTGGAATTCAAACTTTGCAACCCGATTTGTCATTCTGAGTCGATATCCACTGCACCACAACGCACATCACCCAGCACATAATACACTTCTTGGCAAAATTCCACACCGACTAAGATATTATTTAATGATTCAGCAAAATCTTGTCATTTTCACTGGCAATCATGAATGACTTTTAGTACCATTCCACACCAACCCAACATTCTTTATTTTCTTTTATGTTCAATGCTAATTTGGCAAAAATCAAATAATAATATGACAGCTGTCATGATCCTAAAAATAAGGATCTTTTTAAAAAAACTAAGCTAAAATCATACACTGCTAATGTCATCTAATGGCAATTGGAGCAAACTTTTTTCTCACTCAATAAAATGTATTATCATAAGATTTTTTCATGGTGTATACAGGCTGCGATGGGTAAATTGTCGCCATTTTATATATTTAATTTTGTGCATGCATGTTATTTGTTTTTGCTGACTTCACAGTATAGTAGGATTAGTTGGGCATCATCTGTGAGAAAAAGTGCATCATAGTGCAATTCACTCTGCCAGAAATTTGGAAACAGCATGCTGTATTGCTTGGCATTCATGCCAGAAGTGCCAATATAAACATTTAAATGTATTTGGGTGTCAATCTGAGGACAGGATTCGGGAAGAGTTGAATGAGTCTAATGGTAATTATGAAGATACAGCAACTTGGAAAACTCACTCTACTCGTTCTGGTAAAAAAAAAGAACTCCTGAATTTATTGGTGGGGCCTCAGATTCAACATGAAGTGCCTTGAGGAGGTAATGCTACCCTGTGTCAAGAGGGCAGCTGCTGGAAGACCCTATGTCTGGCAACAGGACCTTGTATCATGCCACAAGTAGGTGAACCCAATCATGGCTATCAGACAATTTCTGAGATTACATCACCCCTTATACCTAACTTCCCAGCATATAAATCCTTTTATTATGTGTGGGGCACAGTTGAGTGAGAGACCAACAAAACTCCTTGTAGCACCAAAGATGAACTGAAAGCAAGGATTATGGCAGCATTCTCCAACTTAAACAAGGAGACTGTCCAGAAGAGTTGTAGGAGATTCCAAAATCATCTGAAGGCCATGGATGAAGCCAATGGCAATTTTATTTAATAATTTACTCTTTAGTATTTCAAGAAATTTTTGTGTAATTTTGGTTAATACATCTGTTAAAATGAGATGTCAGTGTTATTTTCATTTTTGCATAATTTAGATGATAATTTATCCATTTTACTCCATATTTAACAAATGACAATAGTTACTGAAATCAAACAGTATCCTTCATCTTAAATTTTTCAGTGGTATTGTTTATACTTAAAATAAGACAAATTCAGTAATGTTTTTAGCTTTTGCACTTTGTGTGTGAACATACCTTTTAGGCTAAAATTATATTCATACAAATTACTATCAACATATATACATTGCTATGTTAATTAAAAATGCTATTAATGTGATCACAAATGTCTAATTGCTTTTTCAATAAGTGCTATCAGTTATACATTTCTCCCAAAATACAGACTATTGTTTTATTATTTTATCATATTAGGAATTATTATTATTTATCACTCTACCTCTAAAGATTACAAAGTGCCATAAATCTTGGTAATGAGGGAAAGTGAAACAATAATTATTTTAATTTTAATGTTGATTCAATGTGAAAATTAGTGTACATATAGAAAATAAACCCTATTTCCAATGAAATTACATTGGAAGTTCAATTTGTGTTTTTTCTGGAAATTGCTCTCCTTTTATTGGTTAATAAATATTTTATACTTGATTGCAAAATTTTCCTTGACCTTTTTTACAACATGGAAGCAATTTTTTTCCTATTGGTCAAAAATTAGATTTTCACACTGACTTGCGAATTTGCAAACAGTGAATAAAAGAGAGTTATTTTTATTTCGTACTCACCACAGGTCCATAGAAAAAAAAAAGCTATCATTGAGAAAAGAATTTCATCTGTGAAGATTCCCTGACTGTCTCTGCTTTTTGTTGGAGAAAGATCATCAGTGATGAAGGTTCATTGTTTCTGCTGTTGTTGTTGGGGATGATTCATTTCAGCACATGCTGAGAGAAAGGAAAAGACTATGTAGCCACATCTTTGTTTGAATGAATGGCTTGTAGTTAGTTGCATTCTGCTCTTGAAAGTCAAAATCTGTGGGTTTTTATAAGAATTTTTTAAAAGAAAATAGGCTCGTGAAAAATAGGTTTCAAAGAAACTGAATTAAAAAAAAAGTTTTCTTGAAGCTTAAATTTTAGCTTTAATTGAAAGCTAATGGATTAAATTTTTGTTACTATTTTTTCAGTGAGCAAAATACTCTGATTGGTGTATTTCAAACGGAAATTATATTGATTGAAATCTCAAATTTTCAAATTCAAAATTTCTGTTACTGCGGAGGGCAAAGATCATGGTCGAATGAAAAATATTCACTCCTAAAGAGGCTTTTGTTGGCATAGCCGAAAAGTGTAACAGGTTTAATTTTTCTTATATTAAAAAAACAGAACTAATACCTGCTTTTCTTTTAAACTTTAAAAGGAAAACATATCACTTTAAAATTATTTTTTAGCTTAGTTTTAGTTAGTTAATCATTTTTGTTTTTGTTATAACTGACCGAGTGCCCTCAATCAAAAACAATCGTAATAATTTGAAACCAAAGAAACTATGCGATCGCCTTTAATGGAAATGCGGACTTTATCCTCCCAAAATCAAAAACAGATCATTTCGCTATCAGAGAAGTCTATTTTTAACGAATATAAAAAGCAGACCGAACGGTTGAACCGGTTCTATTTGTCCATGTGGAAGGAATAGGTTGCGTTGATTTTTTTTGTGTAAAACAAATTAAAAAGCTAAGTTTTAAGTTGAAAATATGAAAAATAAAAAAGTAACGAAGTAAAAAATATCAATTCCCATAAAAAAAAAAAAAAAAAAACGAAAAAAAAAAAACTTAAGCTGGATAGAAAAGCTAAAAGAAAACTGAATAAATAAAAGTTTTTAAAAGAAAAGCTAATTAAATTCAGTTTCTTTTTTGTACGGTTCTGTTTCGTTTAACCTTTTATTTTAACCGTTGTTGAATGTTTATTTTTTAAAGAATTTCACCTTAGGGAAATTTTTCTGCTGATTTTACTAAGTGTACAATTTGAAGAAGTCACTTAATGCCGCAATTGCCCCTCCCTCCTTCGTAAATATAAAAAAAAAAAGGTTACAAAGTGCGGTGCGTACACAGCGAGGATCTCATTCATTCGGTTATTTCATCTTCTTTTTTTTTTAGATGTTTTAATTTGTTTTTTAGTTCTCCAAATTGTTGTTAATAATATTAAATCAATATGAGACACACACAAAAAAAAAAAGAAACTAAATAGAATGTTATAGTTAAAAACACAACAAACAAGAAAAAGAAAAGAAAGATTGATTAAAAATTAAAATTTTGAAATAATAAAAAAAAAGAATGACTTTATGTGAGTGACAAACACTGAAATTATTCATTTTTGTTTTTCATTCTGAGACTTATTGATTGCAATACATTTTACGGAGAAAAATAATTGAAAGAAATTTTATTATTTTTTTATTTCAAATAATACTACTTTCGTTTTATAATAAAACGGAAGTTTTATAATAAAACGAAAGTAGTATTTGAAATAGAATAAAAAATGTTATGCATTCGAAAATAAATAAAAAACTTTTATTTTCAAATACATAACATTTTTTTATTAATAAAAAAGGGTTCATCAGAATGTCACAGTTCAAGAGATTTTTTAATTCTTGTATTCCCGAAAAATATGTTAACAAAAAGAGTAAAAAAAGTTTTTATTCTTGGTTTAAAATTAAAAAATTACTCGTATAACCAAAAGTTACTCGAAAGATACCCCGCCCTAAAAAAAGTTGCAACAATTAACACGATAACACTCCTAGTTGCACATTCTACCCACATATTCACACTTAGTTATTTTTCAGGTTGATCATGGCTTGTAAACCGTGTCGAGATTTCTATCGGAAAGACTGGGATAAGGTAAGCCTACAAATTGACTAAGTGATCGTTATTTTATTTGTTTATATAGTGAATTTGTAGTACAAGAAATCCAGGAAAAATCCGCCAATTTAATCTTGACATTTTTTAGAACGAAAAATATGGTATGTTTATTGGGGTTTTTTTTGGGGGGGGGGGGTTGTTAGTCACAGAATAGAACAGTTTGATTCTGAATTGACAATCAAGCCAATTATTTCGTGCTGACAACTAACGAAACTAAGCAACAATAAAAATAAAATATTTAGGGAAAAATAAAAAAAACCGCTAAAAGTGAAGAGTTGGAAGAACCTATCGTTGTTTAGTACAAAAAAAAAAAAAAAGATTATGCTGCCGACGTAGTGATGCCACCTGTTTTACGCACAGTAAACCAAAAATAAATTAACTGGAACGATTGAAAGGACCAAGAAGATTTCATTAAAAAAACTGGACAAGTTTTTTTGTTGTGGTTGTTGGTTGCTCTGAATAAAAAATTCAAATAATTCTAAGAGTTTTCTAAAATTCATTTTCTACTTTTAACATTTATTGCGTATTTATTTCATTTTCAATTCAATCTTTACGGCACTGCGTTGGTCGTTGGGAAAATAAAAATAATCGGCCCAACAAAGGATAGAAAAAACAGTAAAAACACTGATGTTGTACATTAATGTATTGTACGGCCATTTGTTTTCCTTGTACGTATCTGTGATAAAGCCTTTAAATTAAATTCATATTCTATCTATCTAAAATTCTTTGACTTCCTTTAGTCAGTCCGTCCGTCACAGCCTCATAAAACCATTGACCGATCGAAACCAAATTTTTGGGAGAAGTGCAAAAATGTAAGGTGGGGGTGGGATACAAAATACAGTTGATTTTACTAGGGTGCGTAGCTTAGTACAATAATTTTTCGTTCATTTGGGGGAAAACCCCAAATTAATAAAAATTTAAAAAAAAGAAACGATTGGATTGCGAAACTGAACGAAACGTAGAGTGTGTAAAAACCTCGACCAAAAAATGTTAACGATAACTTCAAAATTAGTCTCTCTCTAGTTACACACTAAGTCACTAAACTACCATTCGTTTGATTTTTTAAAAAAATTAATATATTTTTTTTTTTTAGTCTGCGGTGATCTATTCTAGTTAAACACATACTGAGGAGGGATATCATTTATGTTATATTTTCATGTCAGAAAACCAAAGCTGGGATGGTATAACTTTTTATCAGTAGATGAGTTTTTTGGAGGCAACTAACATAACATTAACAAGTAAAAGAACTTCTAAAACAAAACAAGTTAAGATGTGAATATTAAATGGAGTACTGTTGCCATATTTGGACAGGAGCTGTCCTCCACTCCTCACTTATAAAAATGTTATTTTTATTATTTTAAATAATTTGTTTAAATCTATAATCGTCTAGGTTTTTCTTTTTTTTTTTTTTTAATGCAGAGAGAAGTGTATTTTTAATATGTAGGCCAGATAGTTTGTATAAAATTTGTTTCAAATGTATATCCTTTTGAGAAGGATCTATTGCCAGTTTATGAAAATTATTTTTCATATATATTGACCAATGAGAGACAGTTACAAACTCTAATAACATATTGAATAGTTGGGCCGAGGTGAGCCTAAATTTTCTAATAAATCAAGTTCAGGTCAGCAGATATGGGAAGATCTTTTGATAGCAAGGAAAAAAGGCAGTTCGACATCAAAGAAGGCATTGACATACAGAGAATATCAAGAAGGCTCTGGTACCAGCCAGTCACAGAGAGACAAGAGAAATTTGAAGTTACAGTGAAAATTCTTCTGATGTTGGACAGTCTAGAGCAAAAGGATTTAATAGAAATTTTCACAATATCTGTGTAAAAAGGGACTTTTAAAAATTTGCTGTCACAGAGACACCTGTGGAGCAGTTTGCAAGTAGGCCTTTTCATTTTTTCTTAAAGGTGGGTTGCAGCTTTGTTTTTTTACTGCTTTATTGTTTTCTTTTTTCATCATTTAAAAAATTCTTATCTTTTCACAAATTGTAATTTTTTCCTATTTTTCACTGGTGATCCTTTATAATAAATAGTTATCCTGCCACAAGAGGAAATTTTTGTGCAAATTCTTTTGTAACTTTTTTTGTAATTGTAAATTGTAAATAAATGTGTTTTACCTTTAAAATTTTACACAGCGGTTGTCCTATTTTATAATTGTGTGCTTATTAATGTTTTGCTATTTCTACAAACTAAGTTTTCGTGTTTTGCACAGGAGCTTTGATTTGGTAGAAATCAAATTTTTATATATTTCCAGTCTAAATAGTCCTAAAGTGTCTCTGAGTCGTTGTGAGTGACAAATTATTTTCCACCCTCCAACTTTTCTCTCTCACAGGCAGGATGTAGTAAGCCACTCACTGCTCTATCACTTCTTCCATGGAAAGTGCTTGGATGAACTACATTCTTTGGTTCTGCCAGTTCTAATATTTATGGCTAGGTCCCACAATCTCACTCACATTGTAGCAAACTACCCACATTTCCTCTATATTCCATTGGTGAGAAGTAAGTTCCACTTGAAAAGCTTCTTCTTGTGAATCACTGCTCTGTGGAACCAACTCCCAAAAGGATGTTTCCCCAATCACTACAATCACTAGTTCAAGTCTAGAGGTAGCCATTATCTTTCTCTACTATCCACATAAACTGCCTCTTAATGTAACTTCTCCACCTTGAGTAGCCCCCTGTATTATATATATATATATATAAATAAAGTTTGGGTTTCAGCCGTTGCTTAAAAAGCGACAAATTCCTCGTAGAAATATCTATCCAACAGATTTAAATATTGAAATTTTTGTTTTATTTTTTATATTTGGCTCTGTAAATAGAATGTAATATTTGCATCGATCTCTCCACCTTGATCAATTTTCATATTAATGAAATTAATATTAATAGCATCAGGTTTTGGGGATTTACCTATCTGATCATCCTTTTGCATTTAAAATATAAATAAATATATATATATATATATATATATATATATATATATATATATTAGTCATCCACATACAAGCCTATTTTGCTGTATCACAACTCATCAGTGTGGCTAGACAACCACTTGCTTCTGGCTGGGATTGAAACTAGACGGATTTGGTGTCAGTCAGAGTCCCTAACCTCTAAGCCATAGGTGCATGGAATCAGAGAAGGGAAATTTTAGCATGTTATATATAAGCTGTGTATACACATGCCAGTCACTGAAAGAACTCAATTCATTGCTGAAGAGTTATGCATAATTCGCAGAAGTGGGGACTTTTTAAAAATTTTTCCTCTCTAGAGAGCTCAATTGTATTGAGAGCATATATATATATATTGTACTTTAGAACATGTACAAACTACAATCTACTACAAAATTCTACATTTTGTTTAAAGAACAATGTCTCATCAGGTACTTAACAATGATGGTAATAAACGTTATTTTTCAAAAGAAAATTTAAAAAATACTCACTTCCTTTTATTTACTACCTGATGAGACATTGTTCTTTCAATGTCAAAACAAAATGTACAATTTTGTAGTAGATTGTAGTTTGTACATGTAATTATAATAAATATCCATTGCAAATATTTTCTTTGTTCCTTATTCATTTGTGTGTGTATATATATATATATATATTTTGAAATGATGCATTTGTTTTCTAGTACTGTGACAACAGATAAAAATGCAAATGAAACAAACTTTACATACTTGTTTTTAAATACAATACCAATTGTTATCTTTAATCTTCTTAATTCCTTTTCTTTTTTCTTTATATTCTTTCACACTCAGTAATCCTTTCCATCTTAGTGGCTTTATTCCTTTGCTTGGGATAAAATTATTAAAAAAAATTATCATATTTGTTACAATTTTTTGTTAAAATTCATCTTTTAAGAATCTATTGTTTAGTCTCAGCTAAATAGGAAAATAAGTAAATTAGGTTACATCTATTATTCTCTATTCCTTTTTTTATACTTTATTTTCTACAGAGAGCTTTCACTGTGGGATTTTTTGGACCTCCAGGTTCGGGAAAGACGTCTATTATTCATGATGTGTGTAAAGTTTTGAATGAGAAGCATAATATATGTGTTGTCACCAATGATTCCTACACAACGTAAGTTATTATTGAACTAGTTTTTTATGTAGCATTCAAGTATTTTTTAATTCAAATTTTCAAATATCTTTCTTTTCTCTTAAATGGAAATTATGCTTTTTTAAATTGATCTTCATTAAGTAACAAGAATTTGTTTATCTAAATCTAAATCTAATCTAAACTTATTTATAAATGGAACTTTGTCTGTGTGTGTGTGGGTCCATTACCTATAGACTCTGAAACGGCTGAACCGATTTTCTTACACAGTTGTACTATAAGCATCTGCAAGTGTTCTTAGCTTGGTTTTGTGTCGAGGTACCCCCGATAAATATCAAAAATTGATAATAAAAAAAATCGGGTTATAGAAGGAGTGGTCCGATTTTAATCAAATTTAATACACTCATAGACAAAGACATAAGAAACGATATTCAGAAGTTTCAAGGTTGCAGTTCTTGCAATAGTGCAGAAAATCAATAATATATATATATATATATATATATATATATATATATATATATATATATAAAAGGCAAGATGTTTGTGTGTGTGTCTGTTTATCTGCCTGTATGTCTATTTTTTTCAGCCCTTTTATTTTAGTTAATGCTTCGGGTTTGGCTCTAAGTAGGTATAATTGTAGTTCTTAGTCTGAGCCAGGATATCATTTACTCAGAGGATTTATTTAGCCTTCAAAATTCAGTTTACGATGAAAAATCTGATTTGATTTCAATACTAGGAAATCAAAATTTGACTTACATCCATTCATTTTTCTTTCAGTCTACGGTTTTGCTTTAACTGGAAACAACTATTGCTTTTTAGTCTTTCATGCCAATGTCCAAAGAGTCTGAGCTCCAGGACCATGGATTAGTTTTAAAGCTTTCATTACACCCGAGCAATGCCAGGCTATTCTGCTAGTTGCTTTATAAAACAAACTTCTTTGCAAGGAAAACTGAACATTTTATTGAATATTGCTGAAAAGAATATAACACATCACTCAATAAATCCCAGGCCTAACTAATAAAACAACAATTTCTCTCAGGCAAAATTAGACTTTATTCATCAAAATAGGTTCCTTCTAGAGTGATACACTGATTCTAATGCTTTTCTAACAATTCAATGCCTTTTTTCGAGAACGACTTGTCTTTTGCCTCAAAATACACCTCAGTTTTCGATATCACTTCTTCATTGGAGCCAAATCTTTTCCCCTGGAGAATTATTTTGAAGTCCCTAAACAGCCAGTAGTTGCAACCCCCATTCTGTCACCCACCTGCTCAAGCCCTTCAATTATGTTATCTACTGTTTTTGTCTGTTTATTTTTCCCTCCATCTGGCCTGTTAGTATCAGGTTCTACAAGCCCTCTTTCCTTATTGCATGTCCCAGGAACTTTAGTTGTCTCTTCCTGATGCTCAATATTAATTTCTTTTTTGTTTCCATTCTTTCCAAAACCTCATCATTTCTCACATGCTCAGTCCACAATATCCGCAGCATCCTTATGACTAACAATTTTTTGATGCTCCTATGAATTAGTCTCAATTGGAATTCATTTCATGAGGCAAGTTCCATTTATATAAAAACATGTCACGAGTAGATTAAACAAAAAACTTTATTTAATATCCTATTAGAAACAACTTTTTACAAAAAATTGTAGTCATATTTCTGAATGACCAAATCTAGAAAAGTAAATTCCTATTTACATTGTTCGGATTATTGTCCTCATTGCCATGTTTATGATGTTTCAGCCATTGTACACTTCGGCATTTTTCAGGTGCTAGGAATTTCAAACCAAACCCTTTATTATTTAAATGTCATAAACATGGCAGTAAAAATGAGGCCAGTAGTTCAAGCAATGTAAATAGTGTAAATACTACCTCATCTCAGAAATATAAACAAATAATGATATACATTCCTTTAAAATTAGTGGTATCAGAATTTTTTTGAAAATACAATACAGTAGTTATAAGTTGGATGTGCAGATAGTGTAGCAGATATCAGTACAGAAAGTGTAATTTGGGTGCTGAGACCAAATATCAGAATGTTTGATGGATTTGTTTTCTACAGCTTATCAACCCATTACAGGTTATTCAAAGCCAAGGAATACTTTTAGATTGTTTCCTGTTTAGGATGCGGTTTCCGGTTTTCTCTTTTCCAATCTTTCTTTTCACTCCTATGTAGCCCCCTGCACATCAGTGGCGTTACCGCCTTGCTCGGGATGATATGATTAAAAAAAAAAAAAAAAAAAAAAAAGAATATTTTTTTGAGATAATAAATAATGATTTAGTGATATAAGTTTTACTAATTAACCCATAGCTGGGGAGAAGAGGTGAGTTCATCCCTTTCCTGAGTGTATTTGCATGTAAGTGAATATAACAAATGCAATGGGAAGTGAAACCCTGCTCTCTGATTAACAATTCTGAGCCATTATCCTTTACATCACCCGCACATCCAAGCTTTCTGCACCTTGTATTCCCAAGTGGTAACCCATCTAGGTATTGACCAGGCTTAACTTTGGTGATTGCATGGGAGCCTGTGTTTGAACGTGAAGTGGCTGTAAACCTCAGAATGTTTTGGAATCTCTCTTTGGTCGGAGCATGAACTTTGCAGCAGTCCCTTGTTCAGTTGAGCCATAGAGCTGCAATAATGGAAATTTGCAGTTAATGCTAATAATCTAAATAAAATTATTTTTATGGACAACTAGCAGTATAGCCCGGCGTTGCTCGGGTGTAATGAAAGCTTTAAAACTAATCCATGGTTCTGGAGCTCAGACTCTTTGGACATTGGCATGAAAGACTAAAAAGCAATAGTTGTTTCCTGTTAAAGCGAAACCATAGACTGAAAGAAAAATGAATGGAATGTAAGTCCAATTTTGATTTCCTGGTATTGATATCAAATATATTTTTTTCGTTGTAGACTGAATTTTGAAGGCTAAATAAGTCCTCTGAGTAAATGGTATCATGGCTGAGACTAAGAACTACAATTATACCTATTTAGAGCCAAACCTGAAGCAAAAACTAAAATAAAAGGGCTGAAAAAAATACAGACATACAGGCAGATAAACAGACACACACAAACATCTTGCTTTTTATATATATATATATATATATATATATATATATATATACATATATTATCGATTTTCTGCACTATTGTAAGAACTGCAACCTTGAAACTTCTGAATATCGTTTCTTATGTCTTTGTCTATGAGTGTATCAAATTTGATTAAAATTGGACCATTCCTTCCATAACCCGATTTTTTCGATTATCGATATTTATCGGGGATACCTCAACACAAAATTAGCTAAGAACACTCGCAGATGTTTATAGTACAACTGTGTACATTTTCAAGAAAATCAGTTCAGCTGTTTCAGAGTCTATAGGTAATGGACACACAGACAAAGTTCCATTTATAAATAAGTTTAGATTTAGATTTCCTCGCTGTACTGAAGATCTTAGACTTTCTTCTATTAGGTCTGGTAAGTAATAGATTTTACTCTTCCATGCTTTGTTGCCCTACCAAAGCTGAAGAGCCCAGTCTTCCTTATTTTATCCAAAAATGACTGAAATAGATGGATTCCTGCAAAGTAAATGTATCAGCCTCAGGTAGAATTCAAACTTAGCTTACCAATTCCATTTTCCATGCCGACTGAATAACAATTTATATCACCAAACATTATTCGTACAAAAGTTAAATTGACAGGATTAAGCAAGTCAAATTACCTAAACTGTTTGTTATAATTGTTACAGAACTTTTTCAGTTTTTAATTTAGCCTTTTAGTTTGCATTTGTATATTTTTCATATTTCAGAGAGGATGCTGATTACTTGGTTACAAAAGGTGTCTTACCAAAAGAAAAGGTACGCTCAGTCATAGTTGAAGGCTGTCCTGTGGCTGTTATGAATAAGGTAAGAGAAAGACTTTTTTTTATAAAACTGTATCTTGATTATATGAAGTGTGTATAATTTTTTACATTTTATGTATTACACTTTTTTATTTCTTCTACCTGCGTTTTAATATTTTTAATTTTATATTTGAATTTTTTATATGTAATCTTAGAATATTTAAATTTTTAATCTTATTAAAAAAGCAGTTACTTAACTTTATAAGATTTAATTCCCATGAACATTGAGTGAACTTAAATTCAAATCTATTAAACAGTCGGTTTGAAAAATGCACCTGATGATTGCATAATGCTTGAAACTCTGAATTGTATCATCGACATAGAACAATCTATCTAATCTAAACTTATTTATAAATGGAACTTTGTCTCTGTGTGTGTGTGTGTATCTGTTACCTATAGACTCCGAAACGGCTGAACCAATTTTCTTGAAAATTTACACAGCTGTACTATAAGTGTCTGCGAGTGTTCTTAGCTAGGTTTTGTGTCGAGGTACCCCCCGATAAATATCAAAAATCGATAATCGAAAAAATCGGCTTATAGGAGTGGCCCGATTTTAATCAAATTTGATACACTCATAGACAAAGACATAAGAAACAATATTCAGAAGTTTCAAGGTTGCAGTTCTTACAATAGTGCAGAAAATTTTATATCGATACCATAAATCAAAATTTGACTTACATCCATTCATTTTTCTTTCAGTCTACAGTTTTGCTTTAACTGGAAACAACTATTGCTTTTTAGTTTTTCATGCCAATGTCCAAAGAGTCTGAGCTCCAGGACCATGGATTAGTTTTAAAGCTTTCATTACACCCAAGCAACGCCGGGCTATACAAATAAAAAATGAATTCAACTTGCTGATAATTATAAAATATGTTGAACTTAGAAGAATATTAAGATCATTTATTTAAATCAGAGTTTCAGTAGGCGATAAGCAACTAAACAAAAATTTTGGTGGGCGATTTTGAGTATAAAAAAGGTATCTCAACATATACTACCCACCAAAAAAATATTCCAATGAGATTATCAAAGAACCTATATTTAAAAAAAAAAAGTCAGGCTAATTAGAAATAACTGGGTCACATTACAAGATAAATGAGGCATTTAGTATTAGAATGTTCTTTCCACTGCAAAATAAAAAAAAATCATGTTTAAAGTTTGCCATAACTTTTGATCTATTTGAGCTAAACTACTCAATATTTTTTAAAGGAAGCTAAAAGCATCTTCTTTAATATACAAACTTACGCTTAAATGATTTTCACATACATAACAGAAAGTACCTTCTTGTACTAAAACCCTCAACTATCCCTGCAAACAAGAAATATTTTGGTATTTTCTATAGTCTTGAGAAGGAACATTAACTTTCAAATTTATTTTTCTAGATATAAATCAGATAAGAGAAGACCAAGAACAATTTTGTCAGGATAATTTTTATTTAATATAAAATTGTTCTTTTTTTGTCACAATGGTTATCTCAAATTTATTAAGTCAGGAAAAGTGTTCATCAAAACATAATTTACCCATATGCTTTTAAATATTTGCTATATAAGTGGGGTGGAAAATATTTTCAGGTGAAAATGGGCAATGTTAAAAAAAGGATGAAAACTTAAAATTTAGATAGTGTTTCTAAATCCATCTAAGAATTAAAGTATTATGTTTTTATTTTTTTTAAATATAGCAACAGTCAATAATTTGACTCTCAGTGTAAAGTGTATATACAGGATGCAGTGGGTAAATTGCCACCATTTTATATTTTCAATTTTGCATATACATGTTCTCTCTTTTTGATTTCGTTGACTGTACAGTATAGTAAGGTCAGTTGAGCAGCCTCTGTAAAAAGAGCACCACAGAACAATTCACTCTGTCAGAAATTTGTAAATGACATGCTGTACTGCTTGGCATTCATGCTGGAAGCTTCAATACAAACATTTAAGTGGCAATCCGAGGACAGTTCAGGGGATTCAGAAAGAGTTGGATGAATCTAATGATGATTACAAAGGAATGGCAGCTTGGAAAACTCACTGATTGTTTTGATAAAAGAACTTCCAAATTTCTTGGTGCTGGCCTCGGACTCGATGTAGTGCTGCCTTGGGTCAAGAGGGTGGCTGCTGGAAAGCTCTATAACTGGCATCAGAACTTTGCACCATTCTAAACAAGCAGGAAAACCCAGTCAATGTCTGTGACCACATCACCTCAGATCTGGCCACCTAACTTCCCAAACAGCAAGCCCCTTGATTATTATATATGTGAAGTGCAGTTGAACAAAAGACTAACAAAACTCTTCATGACACCAAAACTGAACTGAAGGCAAGGATTATGGTAGCATTCATCAACTTAAATAAGGAGACCGTCCATAATTTTATTGAATAAATTTACTTTAGTATTTCAAAATATTTTTGTGTAATTTTGGTAAATATATGTTAAAATGAGATATCAGTGTTATTTTTATTTTTGCCTAATTTAGACGGCAATTTATCCATCGTGCCCTCGGTGTAATATATATATATATATATATATACACACAAATTTTAATTTGACATTTTTATTACTTCAAATGTTATTATAGGGGACATTTATCTGAAATGGATGGCTATACTGTTTAATACATATATTTGAAATAATCCAGGGTTATTGCTTTCAACGTTATTTTTAGTTGATACCCATATTTGTGTAGACACTCCATTTTTAAATAGTTCTTTATTTTGTCTAATAGCCTGAACATTCAAGAAATCTTAGAATCCTGCCAGAAGGTACATTTCTACTCTAACTTGTATCCTTTGTAGGAGAAACCATCATTGTTACAAAGTGTTCTTGATTAAACAAGTTTCCATAATGTCTTTTAAGCACACTTTTCCTCATCCAGATCTTTGAAGGTTCATAACTGCTCAGTTTCGTATTTGTAAAATAATAAAGTATTTATTAATCCAACATTTTCTTAGCGGATACCCACATTAGAGTAGATGCTTCGTTTATTTTTTAATCAGTATTCTATTTCAACGACCAGCCTGAACATTTGAAGAGAGAAAAAATGTGCTTTGTTTATACTTCATATACAAAATGCTTTTTCAAGCATTTGGCAACACAGATTTTTGAGTGACAAGCAAAAGGAAATATGAGAAAAGAAATTATCCATACTGTCTTTACAAGTTTTGAAATGGGCTGAAAATGGATAAATTGCTGCCATATCAGGGTTAGACCTGCTGAATCCTCATTTTCCAATCTTGATAGAATTCAAAATTTTTTTTACACAGCAGGGAATGATTTCTCTTCACTCTTTCCCACAGATTCAAGCCTTTTTATGGCAAATGAGCTTCACCAATTTAAACCTTTACAAATAGAACTCGCCATTTGTAGGGTGGAAGTTTCACTCTGAAAGTTTCTTCCAAAAAAACACTACAATCTTATCATAGTATTCATATAGTAGCCTTCTACCAAGAGTAGCTCTTGAGCCTTGTAAAATGGTGTTGGAATCAGTTAGTCTGCTAAGAGAGCCTCATAGAAAACCTGAACATGTGCATTACACTGCTGTGTAGCCCTCACCCCAGCACTTAACAGTAAAGAACAATCATTGCTTAATTGACATCACCCTTCATGATTAAGTTGGTTAAAAGCACATAAGTTCTAATAATGGTTTCTTCTGCAAATGGTTCACATCCAGCTGGAGGGTGCATTTTTTTCTTTAATAACATGCAAGCCAATCGACAAAAATAAATGTTAGTTTCATTTAATGGAAATAATGTCAGATTAAAATGTATTAAAAAAAGAAAAAAAAAGATATACATTATTTACTCAATAGCATACTTTAATATTTTTTTATGAAAGGTCTAGTTCAGAAACTTTATCCTATGCATGTATAAAAAGATGTGTATAAAAATTCAGTCAAATCTGAATTTTTTTTTTTTTAAAAAAGGATATTGAAGTCAATTTGAAAGAGATAAGATCCCTCACAGAACAGCATCATCCTGATATAATTCTTCTAGAATCTGCTGGAGATTGCTTAGCATCATATTTCAGTCGAGACCTTGTGGACTATGCTATCTTGGTGATTGATGTAGCAGGTAAATACTTTCATAAAATAATATATATCTATAAATGTGAATACAGCATGACACAATACACTACATCTGAAAGAACATCAAACACTTTAAAACTTTCTGTATGTAATAAAAAAAATGCGATGTGGTAGAGTGTAGTAAGTTGTAAAAATCAAGTTACTAAATACAGGGTGATCCAAAACAGTTAATAACATTTATTTCAAGATTACATATACTATTTATTTACTAATTACATTGACAATGAAATTTTATTCTATACAATAATACAAATACCATAGTTATGATGAATGCCATGATATAACTGATACACAAACCTATTCCACCTGCTTTTGGACCACACTGTATTTTATACCATATTAAAAAGTTCTATTAGTTTAGTTGAAATCATTTTACTTTATTAGACCCAAGCATAAAAATCTTGAGTTGTTTATAGATTAAAAATAAAATCATCATTTACTCTATCAACAAATGTATTTACTGGGCTTGTAATGGGGCTTGTAATGAAAATTAATTCTAAATACTTGTATAACTGGAGTTACTTGAAAAAAAAAAAAAAAAAAAAAAAAAAAAAAAAATCATCCACTATTCCTTTTATATAATAGGATTTATAATTGAGCTAAATGTGAATGAAATCAATTTTACATGGTGTTCATAAACTTGTTTCAGGTGGCCACAAATTGATACACAAAAGAATTGAAGGTAATGATCACAGTGAGTTGCTCATTGTCAACAAAATTGATCTTGCCAAAGCAGTTGGAATAAATATGGAGGTGAGATTCTCTTGATTTAGAGTAAAACCACGTGAAGGTTATTTTTCATTTTTATATTACCAGAAATATTTAGATTTTCACCTTTTTTAAAAGACAAATTCAATAGTTAGAAAACTTTTCAAGTGTGATATGGTATAAACAAATTAGTTTTCATGAACAATGATTTTTTTTTTTAAACAAGTCCGTTACTCTGATTTTTTTTAAAAGATATATTTTAAAGTGTTGACATCTTGATATTAGTCAGTTAAGTGGCATACGTGAAATATGTGTGGGCGATCATGTCTCGAAAGAGACATGGCTGATTGGGCAGAAGATTATCCCGCTATAGAACCCAGCCTGTCCTATTATTTAACCCATAACTGGAAGAAAGACAGATTAGGAACTCAAGATTTTTTTTTTAAACACTGAGTGACTTATCAATTTGTAAGTCAAAAAGAAAGATTTATAACCCAAACCTAAAAATGGGGAGGTAGGGAAGGGATCTACCCCCGCCCCCCAAATCTTGTCATAAAATTTAAACAAAGAATTATCAGATTTCCCTTCTTGTTGCCATGGTCAGATTCCAGCTATTGTATTTTGTAACCTTCTCTAAATGTTTATCATCTTTAGTAACTGGGGTATTTCAAACTAACCTTTTCTCAAGATGAGATTCTTTCAATTATATTTCTCCTTGTGATCATGCATTTTTGCTGATAATTAAAACAGCAATATTTACATTCCTGAGGCATCTTGTGTTACTGACAAGCATGTATCTATTTTGGAGGTACTATTGTTTTGTAATATTATATTAAACAGATTTGTATGTATTAATGCTTAAAAAATTTAAAATTTTACAAAATCAAGATTAAGTTCATGAATCAATCTGATATAAAATGTTAATGATTCTTTGCTTGCCTTTTAGGACTTCAAAACAGAAGTGATAATGACTCGAATGGATAGAGGTCTTCTCTTTACATCTACCAACAACAAAAAAGATATGAAACATGTGGCTGAATCTATAATGTATTCTTGGAGGGACCATACCCAACAAATTCCACCACAATGTCCTTAAATTTGCTTAAAAAAGAAAAAAAAAAAAAAAAAGAAAGAAAATTATATATTTACACAAATAAAATTATGCATACCTATAGATTATAAAACATTGGAATAAATTCTATGTTTCTTTATAAAGCTATTCAGTTAACCATTTCTTTATTTCATATTGAACTCCAAAATCTGGATACATTCTTATACTTTAACAGTTCTGATATTTGAGTAAATGAAAAAACAATTATTATTTTATATTCTCTTCAACTCTCAAGTTTTTTTTTTAGATGGGTGATGGTATCTAAGCTCCTGATAGAGTGCTTTCCTCAGTACAAGCTGTTGTTCAAAGCCGTGCACATTTGATGACATCTGCTGTCCTTAAGGTGTCTAACGAAGCATAAAGATTCCCAGAAATAGTCTAAAGTGAGCAAACCAAGAGAGAAAGTCAAGCTGCTGTCACTTGGTAGATCTCTCCCATTTGTCCTGCTAGGATTTGGTGCCTCTGCATCTTCACCAATTCTGCCTTCACAATGTTCTTTATCACTAGGATCCATTCATGGCTGCTCCTGTGCACAAGTCTGGTGTTAAGACAATTGTTCTCTAAGAGCTCATCAGTTAAAATGCTCATACTCTACATAAGCTTTACTTGTCATCATTCTTAGTTATAGATGATGGTGATTATTCATACTAATTCACTGTACTCAGGGATACTTCTTACATAATTCTTAATGTATTCCGAGGATTAGTATTATTAATTACTTCTGACTGACATAAGAGAGAAATTAGGTATGATTTAACCAAGAGTGAAAAGTTCTTGCTTAATTTTGAAGACTGAAGTTGAATGTGATGTTATTTATAGAGACTTATTTCGATTGTTATTACACAGGACTTTAAATTTAGATTTCCCATTGAACACACAATTATATTGTAAATATTAATCTAAATTCAAATAAAGTGCAGTAAGACAAAAAGAAAAGACTATAATAAATATTAAAGACAAAACAATCAGGAGAAAAGAAAAAATATATTTAAAGGATCCTTGTAAAAGAAATTTCAGAATGTTTGTTTATTACATGATACAATGAGGGAGATTCTAAACCTTTAAAGGGCAGCTGTTACATGGAAACATTTTGCAGTAGTTTTTGGAAGGTTAATATTGTTCGATAGCTTCCTCAATCTCAGGAATACTGTCCTTCAACCGTTTCCACTGTTCTAAATTCAAACTGATTCCTACAGAGAGAGAGAAAAAAAAATACAAAAAAAACATGTTAATTTCATGTCAATAAGTAACAATTAGCATAATGTATTCTGCATAAAATATAATATGAAAAAAAGAAAAGAAAAAAGTTCTGATATTTTATTTACTGATAGTTAACAATAGTAGTCCCACAGGCCACTCATAGTAGGGGGTTACTAATAGAGATTCTGAAGGAGGAGTAAGAGTATTGTGAGGATGCATAGGACAGATATTTAGGGAAGGAGCTGTCTGAGTGAAACTTGCTTTTTATCAAAGCAACACAAAGGAAATAAAGTTAGTGTGCTGTGAACAGCATGGCAGATCCTAGCTGGTAGCACTAAGAAATGTAACTAATCTGAATATCTGTCATAAGGAGCTAATGTTACTGTTTTTTAAATCTTTAAATTCATAATTTTAGCATGAAAAAAAGAAAAGAAAAAAAAGTTTGCCGAAAAAGCTTGAATAACTTTCTCCAGAAGAAAAAAAACAAAAAAACAAAAGGTTGGTCAGCTATGAAACGCTAACATTGAAAAAAATTTTTCCTTACTGATGATTTTCATTCGATATGCTACTTCAATTGAAATGATCATGAAACATGAAAGTTTTTGAAATAAAAACTTAATGCTAAGTGTGTGTGTGTGGGGGGACCACTTGCAAATAAGTTATAAAGCGACAATTTACACAAACAAATAATGAAATTTGTCACTTGCTGTACCTTTTCTTCCTGGTCTTAGTTCTCCATCAGCTTCATAATATTCACGTATTCCAACCATTACTTTGCCTCGGAATTCACTGACAGTTGCATACCTCATTTTAGACAACTGCATAATAAAAGTGATAATTAGCATTATTAACATGTAAAAAAACAAGTATGTGTAGCATAAGTATGTATTAAATATTTTCATGCAATTATAATAAAGTAGATTTTATACATTTTTGTATACTTTGTTGTAGGTCAATGGTTAGCAAGTCAAGTTTGGTCCTTACATACATGCTTAACTACGTTTAGTAAATATTAATACATTTTCTTAGCTATTCTCTCCCCAATCCATACAATAGGGTCTGACAATACCTTTCATATCATGATAAAGACACCATTGCCACTAATGTATTACCATTATGTGGAAGGTATTTCTGGAACACCTTGTAGTTACAAAATATTTCATACAAGACCAATCAATATCTGCTAATATTTTATTGATGCTGACAAATAAAATTCTGAATACATTTGCAGAATTAAGAAATAAGAATAGGGATAGTTATTGATAGCGTTCTTAAGTAGTTCCCTATCTAAATATTGACCTGACTCAATGCTGTTTAACTTCACTGATTGTATGAGAACCATACTTTCAGGATGATTTGACCATAGGCTGTGTACATTAAATGACAAAGCTAAATTTAAGAAATTATGTAAAGAAAAATAACTCTTAAAATAGAAAAATAAATGATAAGATAGAAGACAATTTAAAACTTCTTTTATTGAAAATATCAAGAATGAAATGCTATTGAAAATTTGTTTAAATGAAGAACTGAACTAACCTGAAACATGTTTTCCTGGTCACCACTTCCTGAAGACTTAGCAGTAGGTTTTTTCTCTGGTTTCTTTTCTACTTTCTTCTTTTTAGGTGGGGGCTACCAGCAAAAGAAAATGGCTAATTAAGGTAAATGATATTAAAGACAAAAAAAAAAGAAAAAAAGTCTAACAGTTTCATTTAAAAGGTTTTCTAATTGCTTTCACTGGTTTGAAATTCTGAAGGTATGGTCATTAAATGAAATTAATGTCATACAGTTTTGGCAACTTATTTATATATGCCTACTTCTGAGTTTTTTTTTTTAATCATTTCACCCCAAGCAAGGCATTCCACTGCCACTATTGTGCATGGGGCTACATAGGGGAAGGTAAAGAGAAGGAGTGGTTAGATGTGGGAAATGTCAGAAGGAAGGTGATAGATGGGTAAGGATACCGAGGATGAGGTTTGGGCAGATGGGAAGAGTGTTTGAAAGAATGGGAGTTAGTGTGTTAGGAGGTGTCTATTGACCTTACATTTAAACTCCTGGGGATTGTAGCCGTCGGGGAAGCAATCATGTGGAAGGGAATTCCACAGTCAGGAAGTGCGAGAAAAGAAACTGTTGGAGTAGAAGTTGCAGTTTATTGGTTTCACTGTAAAAGGGTGGGATCTAGTTGCTAATCTAGTTTCTCATGCAAATTCGTATCTAGGGGGCAGCAGTGATCTAAGTTCATTGGAGCAGAGGCCGTGAAAGTATTTATAGAAGAGACACAGGGAAGCCATGTCATGCTGGTGAGAGAGAGACTGCAGGTGGTCTGCCAAGTTGGTATTGATCACATTACAGACCCTCCGTTGTACCTTGTCGAGAAGCCCGAGGAGAATAGCAGGGGCACCCGACCAGATATGGCAGCAGTATTTAATGCATGGGTGGATGGTAGATTTATATATGTGCAGGATACATTCAGACGGTAAAAACTTCCGGGCCCTGCACAGAGAACCGACATTCATAGCAGCGGATTTAGCAATGGATTCGATATAGTCATTCCATTTTAGGTCTGCTGTAAGAGTGAGACCAAGGAGGCATAGTGTTTTACTCTCTGGGAGGCAAGCCTGGTCCATGCTAATGGGAGGTAGGTGTGATTGTCTATGATGGTTAATTGATAGTAGCTTTGTTTTAGAAGCATTAAAATTTATGAGCCATTTCTTACTCCAGTCCACTATGGATTGGAGGTCCTTTTCAAGCTTGGCTGCAAGGTTAGCTTTGTCACCTACACCAGATTTTTGGTCGAGGCGAGAGTAAATTTTGGTGTCATCGGCGTAAGTACCTACTTGGGATCTTATGGAATCAGGGAGGTCATTAATGTATATCAGAAAGAGCGTAGGACCTAGGATAGAGCCTTGAGGGACACCCGTGTTCGTATGGTAGTTCTGGGAGGCATGTCCGTTTAATACCACCTTCATTGTGCGGTTAGAGAGGAATGACTGGATTAGCTCAAACAAATGTCCAGTTATACCATAGCTCCGCAGTTTGCATAGAAGGCCAGCATGCCAAACTCTGTCGAACGCTTTAGAGATATCCAAGGCAATGGTTCGGGCTTCACCATTCCTGTTGAGTGCCTGATATATGTACTCGGTGATGGTCATTAGCATATCAGCAGTAGACCTGGTGAAGCAGAAACCATACTGCTTGTCCGAGAGGAGCCTGTGTGCTGTGAGATGCTGAATTGTTTTCAAAGTGATTTTGATTATTTGAATAAGATAAAATTCATTTCATCTCTTTGCCTTGATGAAGTCCATTACAGGACAAAATGCATAAGCAAAAAAGAAAAAAAAAAATCCTCATGTCTTTATTTAACCAAACAAGTATTCATAAAAAAGTCAAAATATAAAGACAAAACTCACCAGTCTATCTTCTGGACCACTGTCACTGTCAGAATCAGAAAGGTCTTTTGTTTTGGGCATTTTGCTTGAGTTATTCTGAAAGTTAAGTAAATTCCAATTAAAGAAAATTCTTTCCATCAAGAATTCATAATTCATTTAAACAAAGCAATCAACAAACACAAAAGTGATTTACCAATTTTCTTATGAATAAAATGAAACTGGTTGAAAGATAAACACTATATGAAGTGACAAACAAATGTCATGCTCAGGTTGTAGGCAATCATTGCTTCCCACAGCTTCCAGTCTCTTGTAGCTAGGTACCTCCAGTGACTTTTTCGATACTTAAATTTAAATTGAAATTTTAAAAATAAATAAGTAATCTTCAAGCTTTAAATTAGTTTTAATTGAAAGCCAAGAGATTAAATTTTAATTCCCGAAAGAAAAATACACTGGTGTTTTTTAATCCGAAATTATATTGATTTTAATCTAATTTTTTTTCAAAATCGGAAAAATTAACTTTAAATTTCCCACCATTTTTGATTGATCGACACATTGTCAACAGTACGTAAACGGTAGCCAAATTTCCATTTTAATAATCTTGCAAAAATAAAATATACCTCACTGACACGTCATTTAAGTCAATTTTTAAAATTAAAACTTACCTTTATCTGATTTCAATCAAGTAATAATTCCTTACTGCCAGAAATTTACATTAAAAATATCTTTTTAACTATGGTAACCCTACTTGTCATCACCTCGATTACAGAATGGTGGTGGTGGGGGTTTAAAAGATTAATGATAAACTGAAAGTATTGCGACCATACGGGCCAAAAAAAACAAAAAAAAAACAAAACAAAAAAACATAAAATTTTAAAAATTTATATTTCTTTTAAAATAATTTTAATTTAATAAGAAAGAATGAAATTAAAAGAACCAAACTAAATTATTTTGTTATTTATTAATATTTTTATTATGTATTTTTCATATTATTAAGTTATCACTAAGTTTAAGGCATGGTAAAAATATCTAATTTAATTTTTATAGTACTGCAGATGTTATAATTACGGAAACATGTTATGACTCCTATGGAACATCGTACTTACTCAAAATGAAACGTAAATGAACATATTTACATAGGAAATTTTTTTTATTTAATTAATTTAAAATATTTCTGCTAAACAATTTTTATTAAATGTTTCAATTTTAGATCGGCAATATGATAATCAGCTCTTAACTAAAAAGTCTACTCGCAATCAATTTTTAAAATTTTATTATTAATCGAAAAAAAAATTTTTTTTTTCAGAGTATAATGTCCTCAATAGTTATTATTTATTCCAGCAATTAAAAGATTATCAAATTAAATTATGTCAGAGTTTTATTGCATTTTTTATTTTACTCTTCGGAAAAGGTTTTCAGATAGTGATTGCAAACTTAAGATAAAAAAAAAAAATAGGTGATTTATATTCCCCAATGACTCCTGTGTTGAACTAATAAGACAAAAGTTAGCAACTAATTGAATTTTTTTAACATTTTATGGATTTACGTGAAGGGGGAGTAACAGATTAAAAAAAAAAAAAAAAAAAAAAAAAAAAAAAAAAAAAATCAATTGTAAAACAGTAGTAAATGTTTCTTAGCTGCTAACTCAATCAAAACAAAACATTGACAAAATTTCGAAAATGTTAGAAAGGATTAAAAATTTTTGAAAAATAATTAAAAACTACTTAAAAATAATATAAACATTTTGAGGAAAAAAATTTGTTTTAAGTTTGGGACCTTTTTTAATCATACTATGCTGTTCTTTTTCATTGAGGTATATGACGTAATGGAGGTACCTACTTGTGGCTCTTAAATTGTATGTCTGTTATTTCACCTAGGCCCTGTTTATCTAAGCTCATTATGTTGTTTTACTCTCTCTTCCTTGCTCTCTGTTCTGTGAATATCAGATTTTTCAAGCCATCTTCCCTCATTATATGCCCTAGGAACCTCAAATGTCTCTTCCTGATGTTAAGTATTAGTTTCCTTTTTACCATTTTCTTCTAAAGTTTGTAATTCACATGTTCAGCCCATGGTATCCTCAGCGTCCTTCTGGAGAACCACATTTGTTGCTTTAAGTCTATTCTTTATTTTTGAGATCATCCAGCACTCACTGCCATACAGGAGGACACTAGGTTTTTTTTTGTTTTTTTAAAATATTCTCTTGTTAAATAAACATTGTTTAGTAACTTAAATAAGTGTATCATTTCTAGTCCTAAAAGCTTTGCCACCCCACCCCCCAACTATCATAGTAATGAAAAAAAAAAAAAACAAACTAAGAAAGCACAAACTAATGTTTAGAAAAATCTAATAAAAATTTATTCAGAATAAATGCCCCTCCAGTTAAACCACTCATGGATTACAAGAGTGATACTACTCAAGACAGCTACTAGTTTTTTTTTTTTTTTAATTGGGAGGAGGATGGTTTTAAATTTTAAAGAACTATATGGATACATACATTTTGTGCTTTAAGAAAATATTTTAAACAAGCAACTGTTTGATGAAATCATTTTTTTTAAAACTGGCACAATAAAAATATATTCATATTTAATAAAAAAAAAAAAAATTGCTAAATTAACAAGTATTAAAAATAATTAAATGACATAAGCACGTTTTAAAGAAGCATTTATAACAAAAATAATAAAAACTATGTGCAGATAACTTAAGTCAGGAATCGATTTGAAATGATTCCATTATTTAAACAAGACCTCACTTTTTACAAGTGAACCTCGAACCTACGGTCATTTTTTTTTTGGGGGGGGGGGGGTTTAAAAATAAATACAAAAAAAAAAGGTAACTTCGTTAATATTTCTACGTGATTGCCATTGCTTGTGACTAGTTATCGTTTGTTGAATGTTTTTACACGCAAAAACGTTTTTTTTTTTAAATATTAGAATAGATTTTCTTTCCCGTGGCAGATTAAAATTCTCTCTCTCTGCTGCTGATAGTTTTTCTCGTAGAAATTTGCAGATTAAGTAAATTCTATTTAAACTTTTTATATCTGCAAATTTCTACGAGAAAATAATTTGAATGTTTAATAAATTGTTATATTTGTAACGCCTTTGCTCATACTCGCTAAAAGAATAAAAAAAATTTTAACAATTGATTTAATTTTTTTTTTTTGTGCGTAAAAAACAAACAACATAAGAAAACAGGTAAAGTCTTGTTTAATTTTTTGAAAATGGAATATAGGTGAAGGAAGGAGTATTACAAAATTACCTTTACCTAACATCAATGATAATCTTGATATCGATTCTCTCCTGTGACGTTTCTCAAGTTAACACAAATTTGAACTTTTATTTTTCACTAGGAGTTAAAAAGTAAAGAATATGCAAATAAAAATGTCAAGTTTTTTCCTAAATTTAGTTGTGATTTCTCGACGAGTTGACGGATTCAAAAAATGTCAATGCAGTGTTGGCTTACCTAGATTATTTCCACATATTTCGAAATTATTCAAAGTTTACAGAATAATAAAAAACAAAGGAAAAAACTAAATTCCAAGTTTTAATTAAATTCACAAATTTTAGACACTACAGTACATTTTTTTTATGCCCTTCGACATTTCGTCTTTTTTGGGGACATCTCAGGCGCCGGGCAATAAACCCCAGCATTCGGGGGGGGGGGGGGGGGGCCTGGAGTTCAAAGGAGTTGATAAATTATTTTTTTTTTCAACTTTCTTCAGCATACTAGAGATGAATATAAATAGAAAGGTGCATATTTTAGCGTAATAATTCCCGCCCGAAAAAACGGGGGGGAGGTTACGTTAAAAGTTTTAACTTAAAAATACGAGTTGGGGGGGGGTAGGATTTGCTTTTTGGGGGGATTTATCATCGAATCATGAGAAAAAAAGTAGCAAATGAAAAATAACTTTTTTTTATTTTTATTTTACACAATGTACAGAAAATAATATTAACATGGAATCACACAAAAAAATGTGTATATATATATATATATATAAATAGACAATACACGATGACTTTTTAGTTTTTTTGTTTTACAGGAATAGTCAACATAACAAAGAGAAAGAGTTTGGAAATTAATGGCATAGCTATATATTTCTGACGTTTGTTTTCTTGTCCGTTGATTTGATGCCGGTTAGATCATCGTCTAAAGCATACGGATACAAACTTTGATTTACTGGTTTTTATTTAGAGTTAAATAGAATAGTTTTGTAAGAAATCAATATTGTCAAATAAACAGTTATTTATAAAAAGTAAAACTAAATATGCAAATTTAACCGAATCTGAAAGAGGAATTCAGTTAGTGAGTTAGATAACTGAACTCCAAATTAGAAGTTGATGAATGACGCTTACATCGAAAAGAAAAATATATATTAAAAAAGCACAAATCAATTTAAATAAGTTAGTTAAACTATGTAAAAAAAAAAAAAAAAAAAGCAGTCTTGGTTTTTAAAATTATACCGGTTTCTACCTGGATCGGTTTTTAAACTAAAAATGTCAGTGCATCCTGAGTAGCAATATTAAAAAGTAAAATTTAAAAAAATAAATAAATAAATGAATAAATAAAAATGGAAATACAAGCCGAAGCGAATATTTGAAAAAAAAAATAAATAAGTAAATTTAAAATTTAGTAACAGCAGTAATGGATTGAGTAGTTAAATTCGGAGTTTGACCTAGAAAAATAAAACAAGCTTAAAAAAATAAAATATTTTATTTTGCAATTATTAAAAATGATCCGTTTTTATATCCCGAAATGACATTTAAAAAAAAAAAAAAAGGAAAAAAAAGCTTTTGTTGCAAGGACAGAATGAAATGAACCCAAAAGTTTCCGACTTTCATCAATTCATGTGAAATTCATTTGTACAAAAAAAGTTAACTTTTCTAATCGTAACTGAATAATGAGAAACACTAAACAGGTTTTCTGAAAGAGTTTGAATTATTGTTAGCAGATTATCTTCCGCAATTTTTCCTCCCCGGGGGTAATTTAGGAACAAAATTTCTGAAGACATCGTCATAAGTTCGTGCGTTAGTAGTTTCTTCTCTAAATGTTAAATTGGTTTCTTTTTGCTTCAGCTGCACTATATCCAAATTTAAATTTTTATAAAAAGAGTAAAAAATTGTACCTGTTCCAGACAACATATTTAAGAATGAGAAAAAAAGGTTTATGAGCGAACTATTCTTATACAGACGTAAAATAAAATTGATAACGATAGCATATTGTTCTATTCTTCAAACAAAAAAAGTGATACAATACTACTTAAGTCATAAATCCATCTTTATCGTACCAAATCACGAAACATCGTGAACCCGATACTTTATGTGATCGTGCCTAATGGATAAAATCGAACTAATAATCTTAAGAAATAGCCTTTCTTACTTACATTACAAATTATCTGGTAGTTTTTAGAGCGTGAATTTTATAATTTATCACGCGCTAGCAGCCGGTGTCGTTAAATTAACTCCCTTTAATTTACCCGCGAATAACCGTTCTCAGTGTCATCGTCGTGGTAGTAGCAGCAGCAGCAGCTGCTGTTCATTTACCACTACTTACAAGTCCAACCTATTAGTGATTTTCTAAGCGCAGCTTCTTTTTTTTTTTTTTTTAATCATTTCACCCTGAGCAAGGCGGAAACGCCACTGATGTGCAGGGGGCTACATAAATGTAAAAAGATTAATTAGAAAAGAGTGAGGAGTACAAACTAGTTAGAAAGGAACAATAGAAAGCTGAGAAAGCAGGTGCTATGACAGATACATAGGTGGAGAGAAGGGGAGGGTTGTACAGGGGTGGGGAGAGAGCTAGAGTCCAGTGGTTAGTAGATGAGTATTGACTTTGCATTTGAATTTCTGGAGGTTGTAGCCGTCAGGAAAGCAAGAATACGGAAGCGAGTTCCACAGGCGGGAAGTGCGAGAGAAGAAGCTGCAGGAGTAGAATTGTCGTCTGCATTTGGCTAACCTGACTGTGAATGGGTGGGACCCAGATGCCAGTTTAGATTTGGCACAAGTCCCAAAGTATGGGACACCCAGTAAGGATCGAACTCACTACTCAATCGTAATGATTCTAGCGAAACAAGCTTGCTAATCATTACACCAACTCGAGATGCCAACTTAGTTTGTTAATGTTTAACCATTACCACACAGTATATTCAAGGAAGTGCTGAAAAGTTTTCAACCTGACCCACTTTAAAAGAAATTGACCAAGTTACTAAGCAGGGCTTAGATTTGGTACAAGGTTAAATGCATGAGGTACCTAGAACTGACTATTCTAGGGGGGAAATAATTACACTACCTACTAAATAAAAAAAATCTGATGGATTTTCTCATGTCTGAGAGAGAGAGAGGCTGACAAGAAACCCATTTATATGTTAGGTGGATGATATCCCTGAGGACATGCAAAATGAGTTCTTGGAGCTCAAACATGACTCTTCTGCCAAGGATGAGTTTTGTGCACAAGATCTTAAAGAATTCTGGGTTAATATGCGTGGAGCATACCCACAACTGAGCAACAACACATTGAAAATTCTCATTCTGTTTTCTACAACTTACCTTTGTGAGTTAGGATTTTCTACTTTACTCACAATCAAGCCCAAAGCATGAAACCAACTGGAGGTGGAATGTGACATATGTTGCATGCTTGCCAAAACTAACCCTGATATTGATACAGTGGTGCACAAAAAGCAGCATCACCCTTCTCACTAATTTAATTCTGAAGTAGAAGAGCAAACAAAAGTCCTTTTATTTGTTACTAACCATTCTCTATGGCTATGCTTAGTTGTTACTAACTGCTCTCTATCGACTGTGTAACTATAAGTTTATCAGGATATTTGTACATTTGAAAAATAAATTAGTAAATAGTCTCAGTGTGTTTTAACTGCTTTTCTCTCATACACATGAAGGGGGAAATCTGGATGGTTGAACTGGGTGTAGGGGAAAATGACTGAAAAAAGTTTGGGAACCACTGTGCTAGAGGAACTTATTAACTCTTACACCTCAAGAAAATGTCTAAAGATTTTTTTTAAACACAATGTAAACTATAGAAATGGAAACTATTCTTGAAAATATTACCATTATTATTAATATAACTTGAGACACCATTAGACACATATTCAAAGTAATACTCAAGTATTATGTTTATAAATGAATAGGAAATAAGGATTCAGTAAATTCTATCAAATGTTTTCTGAATCTAGTTTCTGAGGACTAGACTTTTTTGCTAGTCCCTTGTGGTGATACCACCAACCGAGCAAAAGCGAGCAAACCGGATGTTGGCTCTATGCCGACCAGAAAGCTAATGAATAAAAAGTCGTTGTACACAAGTGGCTCCGTGCAGATGTTCCGGTTGAAAAATAAAAATTAATCAAATATCAAATTACCATTTTTATTTATCAGCCAATGAGAAGCCCGGAACCAAATATAAGGATGAAATGAGAAATGACCAGCGTTTTGAGCCAGAAGGAAAAATATAAAAGCCGTGACAAAAGGCACCCAGGGAGACAGGCACAGACAGAGGAGAAGAGTGTAATTAGTTTCTTCCTTGACGTATGTCGAGTGGCTACTATGTTCATCTCCTTCTTCCTGCCCTGTTCTCAAAGTACTAACTGACCTTTTCTAAGACATTCCACAAACCAACTTGCTGACCTACTGACCTTAGAAACGGCAACTTGATAATGAACATTAATCATACTACCAAGCTTCCACCTTTCAGCATTATATCTCCAATGAACATTCTTTTATCTCCTTCATTTCATTAGTATCTGCCATGAACTTTCTCTAACTTCGTTGGACCTTTATTCCAAGTATTGTTTTAATTGTAAAACATTAATTGAAATGTATATATGTATAAATGTTACTTTACACTCAAAATTGCCTTTCTTAAATTTATAATCATTTATGAATTATAGTGCGCTATCTTCCCACAAGGCCAAATTCCGTTAACCTACTACGGAATCCTACTACTCCTCACTACAAATGAAATAAGAGAAGAGATACCCGCTATACCCTTGAGAAATGTAGGAGCCTGAATTTTCATTATTTCTGAATTTCACAAGAAAATTGAATACAGAATAGATTGTGCTAGGGGTATGGAGTGAATATAAAAATAAACATAACAGTCAAACATTAAATAACAAAAAAAAATAGTTTCTGAGTCAGATGATCTGCTACATCCTTCCTTTGAAAATAAATATTTAACATTTTTCAACCAATGAGTTGCATTCCCACTGACAGTAAAAAAACATGCTTTGTGGTCTTTTTGAAGAGTGTTTAAGTAAAGTCTCTAAATGGACAAAACCAGAAAGGAGACAGAGATGGATACACGTGACATGAGTTCGTGGTGAGAACTTCAAAGATATTCCCTTACTCATTCAGCCATCTTCCTTAACAAGCTACGTGACACTTACACTTGCTTCCTCACTTTTTCCCCTTGTCTCTGTTTTTTACACATACAAAGAAATCACATTTTTTTCATCTTAACAAACAACTGCAAACAAGGAACTTTAACACTCAAACATGCAGAGAAAAGTTTTGCTGTAAAAAACATGAAAATAAAAATATTTTATATTTCTATATTTAGAAACCTTTTTTGCCTTTTTCTTTGTTGCATGTTGATTCCAATTCACAACAGGAGTACTTTTGTCCAACAGCATAACATACTACAAAATCAAATATTAATCTGAAAACTCGAGTCATATTTTCAAATAGCTTTGTCTGATCTATTCTTTCATATGGTTGTCATGCATAGCATCCTATTTTTTTTTCGGAAATATCTAATCTATCATCTATCTACAACCATGTTCTCAGATCAATGATTAAAAATGGCTTCAATTGAATTAGTCCTATAGGACTTAAAGAAGACCTGAAGGTTTTAGATCTTCATCAGAACCTAAAGAATCACACAGAGCTATGCAAAATAGCAAAAACCAGATCACATGAAGACATCTAGCAGCAACAACAAAAATGTGTAGAACATGTAACAAGAGGGGAAAATAATGATATAATCAAGATGTTAACTTTCCACACGCCCTTAAACAAAAGATTAGAAAATAAACTGCTATCAGTATTAGAATGAGCTATAACAGAGAATCTAAAAAACTTGTTTTTCTGAAAAACTGTTTTTTTTTTTAGTAAAAATTTTATAAATTTCAACTGATACTGATGCTAACTCTGTGATCAGTGAATGCCAAATATTTCTTGTATGGAAACAGATAATTTTATAATTACCATAAATTCACCACATTTATTATCCTAAATTTGTTTTTATAAAAAATACTAAATATTTAGTTTTATCAGATATTTTATTTAGTTGTTTATCAGGTATTGCTAAAATAATTACTTTTAATAATTAATGTTATCTTATTGAAATTTATTCATCAAAAGTTTTCATAAGTTTAAATCATGAAATCATTATCATTTTTCTATTGTGGATCTATTGGCTTTACCAAATAAGAGTAAATAGACTTGTCCAACATCCAGTTCACACTTCTTACTGATCTTTTGAACAGAACTAGAGGTTTTTCCTTTGTTTCCTGTTTAGGGTTGGATTTCTGTTCCCTTTTAAATTTACTTCAACTCTATACTTCTAATGTCTCAGCCTAAAACTCTAAACTTATTACTTACTACTTATTTACTTTTTTCCTCAATAGTTATAGATATGTTCACCTATTGTCTGGTTTACACTCCTCCCTGGCCCTCTGAACACGAGAAGAGGTTCATTGTTTCCTGTTGAGGATTGAATTTCTAGTTTCTTCTAAAATCTTTTCCTTTTCTTACACTTCCAGTAGTCCTTTGTGTCTTGGTGGCATTATCACCTTGCTTGGGGTGGTGCCTCTTCCTCTGTAACCTTCAACATCAAGTAGCTCTTAGGCCTTGTACAGGATGAGCA
This sequence comes from Ascarosepion bandense, assembly GCA_037127315.1. Classification (NCBI taxonomy): domain Eukaryota; kingdom Metazoa; phylum Mollusca; class Cephalopoda; order Sepiida; family Sepiidae; genus Ascarosepion; species Ascarosepion bandense. The sequence continues at coordinate 4,793,172 of JBBBDQ010001223.1, forward strand.
ACATTGTGAAACAAAAAAAGAAATGACTATCATTGTATCTACAGTGGATATTATGATTTCAAGATGGCAAATTAAGAACAAATCTCTTATTTAGAAAAGTTAATGTTGTGAATTGCCACTAGTTAAATACATAATCCAGAATGGGTATTATCACTCAAGTAGCAAGCTGGATATGAAAACCTCAAATATAGAAATCAAACAGATTATTTTTTTTGTCTCTGTATATAGGGATTAATGCACATTTTCTGTCAAGAATAGATAAAAACTCAAAATAAATATAATTTCAATTTATAGCCAATTAGAGGCATTTCCTGCTTCTTTTAGCTAACCTAGAAAATCAGCCTGTGTGATCCAGTCTGTACACTTAAAAACAATATATTTTTTATTCTAACTGCCAGTCATTACAGTCTCATGTTTCTGTATGTACCTACAGCAATATGGATCTCATTCCACTAAACTGACACACCAGCTATTTCAGTAGCTTATTTATTCATTCATTCTTTTATTCCTTGCTTGTTATACTTTACTACAAAGGATTGATCCATTGTACTAAAGACAAAAAATGTTCATTGTGCTGCAATTGATACTGCCTAGTTCAGTTTTTGTCTTTTTTTATCATGTTACCTCAAACAAAGCAATAAAACCACTAAGATGCAGGGGTTTTGTTGAGTGTGAAAGAATAAGAAAAAGAAAACATTATTAAAAAGCAAAAACAATAAAAGAAGAAAAATAAAAAAAGCAGTAGATAACAATTGATATTGCATTTAAATTTTTGGAATCAAAGTTAACTGGAAAGTAGGAGACCAGAAGTGAGAAGTGTGAGAAAAGAAACTGTTATCAAATAACTTATGGTTGCATATAGCCACCTCAACTGTAAAATGATGAGACATTGTTGCTGATCATGTACTGCACTTAAATTCATAAAGTCTAGGTACCATAGAGGAAAGTTCATCAGAACAATTACCATGAAAGTATTTATAGAAAAGGCACAGAGAAGCTACAATATGGCAGTAAAAAAGTGATTGAAACTTGGATACCAGTTCACGGCCAATAACACTGCAGATTCTTCTTTGGATTTTATCAAGAATCTGTAAATAAATAGCAAGAGCACCAGACCAAATGTGGCAGCAATATTCAAAGCATGGATGAATGGTAGACTTAGAAATGTGTAAGATACATTCTGCTGAGAGAAATTGTCTAGCATGACAGAGTAAACCAAGTTTTCAAGCAGCAAACCAAGTGATTGATTCCACTTCATGTCAGCAAAAAAAAACAAAACGTTAGCTCTAGTAAGTGTAATAAGTCCCTCTCATGGAGGTTAGCATCAGACATGCAAATGAATGGTAAAAAGAATTCTCTCAGATGATTAATAGAGAGAAGTTTTATTCTATAGGTGTTAAAAATAAAAAGCCATTCTTTACCCCAGTTAACAAAGATTGTAGGTCATTTTTTAGATCAGCTATCAATTTGACTTTATCAAACCTATTAAGATAGGAGTAAATAGTTGTCTTATCAACATAGATAGAAAGTTGATAACTGATATTGTTAGGAAGGTTCTTGATAGAAATTAGGAACAATGTAGGCCCAAAGAAACATCCCTTGGGAATGTTTGCATAAATGCAAAAAGCTCTAGAAGACTGGCTTTCATTTCACAGTTTTCAAAAATTTCTCCAGATATTTAAAAGCTTGTAGCAGATAAGAAATGAATTAAAATCAACCTTCTTCACTTTTACAAACATTCACAGTGATGTGTGAAAAATCATATTCTTAATCCTGATTGGTTAACAAATCAAGAAATTCAAAATATGTCAGAGAAAAAAAATAATTCTGGGAGCCACCCAACATGACAGGATTCAATATTTAAGGATGGCCTCTAACCAGTCATGGTGATCAGTCAGGGGAGTCTTTCTCCTTATCTCTTTCAACAATTACTACAACGAACAATTTCTTCAACTCTTGATACCCTTAACTCAACTTTATTATTGAACATGAACTCTACACTTAACCTTTTAAAAATGTTTCTAATTGCTCATTAACTTCTACAACTTGTGTTATTCCTTCCCTTCAATAAATTTCTATTTTAAAATGCAAAATGTATATTTTATTCTTCTTGCACTATTCCACACAATTCCACATATTCCAATCTGCCAACAACCAACCTTCTGATGATTATAACTCTGCATAAAACTTGTAAGCTGTAGGGAGTTTGGTTAAGTCTGACACAAGGCCAAATCAAAGAAACATTAACCAGCTGTCTATGGCTACAAGCTTTTCAACTTGTAAAGATCAGTATACTCTGTCAAATGCCTTTGAGATATCCAATGCAACAGCTCAAGATTTACCATTTCTTTTTAAAGCTTGATAGACTCTTTCTGCAATAATCGTTGATACATCAGCAGTTGACCTAGAGAAGCAAAAGCCATGTTTCTCATCTGAAAGAAGTTCCTGCAAGGTGAGATGCTTAACCAATTCAGAGTTAATTAGAACCTCTAGTATTTTACTGAAAAGTGATAGAAGGTTGTATGAGTCCTGATAAAAATGAAATATAAAAATAAAATATATTCAACAAAAAAAGAATTCAATTTAAAATAAGATTTTCACTTTCTTTTTAAACCCTTATCTCTTTTTTGTCTCTCTCCCTCTAAGCATCTCTTTCTATACTTCTTTTTCTGGAGTAGATAGACTAAACTATCGCCCGGTTCACACTCCACCCACGTCTATTGAACAGGTGAAGAGGCTCATCCCTTGTTTCCTGTTTAGGATGTGGTTTCCGGCTTTCCCTTTTTCAATCTTTTTACTCTTACATAGCCTCCTGCGCATCAGTGGCATTACTGCCTTGCTTGGGGTGATATGATTAAAAAAAAACAAAAAAAATGGATAAAAAAAGAAATGACTGAATCTGGCTAAAAAAAAACACTGGAAGTTTGCACTAGTTATTTGTATATGAAAAATACCAAAAATCAAGGAGGCTCCATATATAACTTCCATTATAGAAAAAATTAAAAAGAAATGAACACTGGAAAATAAAATAATTTTGACCAATCAAAAAAAAATTGACGCAAAGATACTTTTAATGTGAGCTGAAAAACAATGTTCATGTCAGATTCTTGAGCCTGACACCACTAGGCTAGAGGCAGATGGGATGAGGAGAAGACAAAACAAAAGAATGCTACTGCAGAGAAACCAGCCATGCATAACTTTTTAAGAAGTAAAGAGATCAACTGCTAATAATATTTCTACCTGCTAAGGATTGAGAAAATACATTAGATTGATACTGAGCTATTTCTAACATTACTAATTACTCTTATCGTAGTCTGACTTCAAACACCACTAATGGACATTTCCCTAGATGCTATTGATATCCACTTTATTAACAAATATTTTGCTACAGTGAATACCAAAGAACTCACTCATCACTCTAAAGAAAATAAATAAAAATACATTATTTATTTTAAACTCTTGTGTTAGTTCATTTTATTTCAAAGTTTCCAGTAAAGAAAATCTTAACACTTATCCACACTAGTGATCCTGACATGGATACTGATATATCCTGCGAGGGGATAATCAGGGAAAAGAATAGTGCAAGAATAATACTTAACACTGAAGATATAGTAATAGGGATTTATTATACCACAGTAGAATAAACCAATAGACAATACAAGTACACCAACGAATAGTAACAGGTATAACAATCTAGTAGACAAGGTCTCTGCCTAGGACGTATGTGTCCGTCTAGTGAAGAATGTTTTCGTCTAGTGACGTAAGCTTTCCTCTAGTGACATAAGCTTTCCTCTAGTGAACGTATGCTCTCGTCTAGTGATGATGACTCTCGTCTAGTGATGATGACTCTGTAGTTCGCTCTAGTCACGGTCTTTTATAGACTGGACCATATCCATTCCGGGGTAGGACAGGATATTCCTCTACAACAGATACATTTACCACAAGGCTAATAAGCCAATAGTTAGAAGAATCAGACCGTTCACTTGAGTTCTTAAGGACTAAAGATGATTTCCAACAAGCAGGAAATCAAGAAACAGTAAGGCATATAGTGTACAGTTAAGAGAGAGTCTATATATTTTGTAGGAAACGTTTAGAGATGATAGCAGAAACACTGGTTGGAATTATATACATATCACTCAATAGAGACTCACTTCTAAGTGGAAAGTCATGCAAAGATACTTCAAATGAATCAAGAGTAGAATTGGAAGAGAATTTATGAGCAAAACATTCTGCTTTATTAGTAGATGATGATAACACCTCAAATTGAGTGAAAAGAGGTGAGATAGAAGACTTAAATGTTATTTAAGGCATTATTACAGTGCTGCCATCAGTCACAAGAACCAAACTTGTTAGAGGTTATATGGTACCTCATCCCATCAGCAAGCAAAGACTTAGCATCTTTGAGGACACATTTATAATTATCACAAGCAGACAAATATAGGTGTTTGTTATTGAACTGGTGTACCCAGTAAGAGTGATTCCAGTGGGTTGTAGCAGTTGAACAAGCTGGTGTGAACCAAGATTTTGGTTTCACCTTATATTTCCAAGAAGATAAAAAAAACATTGATAGCAGATGAAACATCTGTGACACAATACTCTATAGGAAGGTTAAGAATATCAATCCAAGGGGTCTCTTTTGTTGATTTTGAAAACATATTTCAAGATTACAGTTGAATAACAAACTTCACAAAAAATACTTGAAAAACTTTGAAAAGTAGATAGTAACAGAGCCATGTTCATATATTAATTTCCTTAGTGAATTATCACATTATAATACATTTTGGGCAAAACTGAACTTTCATGTCTATAAAAAAGCAAAGTGTCAAAAGGGCAATAAACGATCTTATAAATAGTGCTTAATATTTTTGTTGTAAATTCTCAGAACGAAAAATGTATAAATTTACTTTAATCATATATTTAGGTTTTATTACAATTTAAATCAACATTTTTTAAAACAAAAAAATTGTTGTAGAGTGAAGGTAGTTAAAATAATAGTTAATAGTGGTGTCACCGAAAAAACTGTTCTTTTGACGCTACGTTTTTTTTAGATTATAAATGTTGCAAAAATATTAAGACAATTTTAAAAATATTTTCTGAATGCATTAAGATAAAGCAGTTGAATAAATTTTTAAAGTTTTATTTTATCTGACATTTTTAAATATTTTGTTTATTCCTATCTTAAAACACTGTTAGTACTCTAAAGAAATTTAAAAGTACATATTTATAATGTTACATTCAATGAAATGTAATCCAAAATTGTATTATTTGTTTGACTCTTGTGAAAAAAAACATTTTAAAAACTCTTTTAAATGATATGACATTATATTAACTGACAAAAATTTAGAAAACGAAAAGTATACTCCCTTGACAATAAAATGTTTGGGTGGATTTATTTTGATAGTTTAGTAACTTGAAGCAAATCCATCAAATATGGCTCAGCATAAATTCAAATGCCATAAACAATTATTTTAGAGCCAATAAGAAAAGCTTCTTACGAACTAAAATTTCCTAATTTAGACTTAAATAATTCATCTAACAACATCAGATAAGTTGCTTTAGTTTGAAAGGAAACACCTTTCTTAAATTTGTTGACCAATCAAAATGCTTAATTTTGACTCTCAAAAAAATAGTTTCTTTTATCCTACTAAACCCTATATAAGGAAACATGCCCATCAGTTTAATGAGAGTCAAGGTCATCTTTCTGATGCTATCACACACACACACACACTCTTTCTCTCTCTCTCCCTCTCTCTCTCTCTCTCTCTCTCTCTCTCTCTCACTAAACATACATGTTGTCTAGTCAGAGAGTCAATTGTTCAACTTTGCATCTTACCCCTCCCTCACATGCATACATACATATATACATAGTACTTAATTTTTCCAGCAATTAACTAGTTGTTTTCTACTAAGAAGTTTCTATTTCATTTCCCATTATCTTAAAGTAGAACTTAAATGTCTTCATTATTTCATAAGGTAATTATTGCTAATTTATTTGAACCCATGTCTTTCCATTCTTTTTATATATGCTTATTCATCTTGGTTGTTTGAATTTAATTTCAACCGTTTGCTTTAACTCAACTTAGACAAGGCTAAATTTTTGTTAGTGGAAGATCATTTATTTGGAGTCAGACATAAATAATTGTCAACTTCATCACAACAGAAACACTGAAAATTCAAGGTAAAACTGATTATTCTGTAGCAACTCCAAGCAAACAAAAATTCAAATCAAATAAATTATTTTAGAGTCAATAAAAAAACCTACTTTTGAACTAAATGCTTTTAATTCAGATTTTAAAAGCTCCATCTGTCAATCCTCTCCATTATAATAAAAACTTTTGTGTATTTATTAGTATATATATATATATATTTCCCTCCTGTCATGGTTATATATATATATATATATGTAGAGAGAGAGAGAGAGAGAATAGCAAGGCAGCATTCACTTAGTTCATTCTTTTTACTACCAGTTATTAAACTTTAATACCAGTTATTAAAGCTCTTGCCACATGTCTATTCCTTAACAGTGCCTTATTATTTTATTTTTTTTGCAATAATTATGTTGTCAAGTAGTGAAGAATATATATACATATCCTCTCTATTATAATAAAGAGTGTTGTAATATTTTTGTGTGTGTGTATATATCTATCTATATATATATATATATATATATATATATATATATATACAGTCATCTGCAGACAGATCTGTTTCGCTGTATCACAGCTCATCAGTACTGTTAGACAGCCGTTTGCTTTTTACCCAGTATTGAAACTCGACTGAATTGGCGTCAGTCCGCAATTCTACCTCTGAGCTACGGGCGCTCGGTAGAAGGAGGCAGATATTTTAGCATGTATATTATCATTATACACGCCCAATAGCTGAGAGTGTTCTAATTCATTGCTGAATAAACGATGCGTAGATGCCAGAGTAGGTACAGTTTTTCAAAGTCTACCATTCTTCCAGAGTGCTCAATCAGGGTGTGAGAGTGTAAACAGTCATCCACAGACAGGTCTGTTTCGCTGTATCACAGCTCATCAGTACTGTTAGAAAACCGATTGCTTTTTACCCAGTATTGAAACTTGACCGAATTGGCATCAGTCGGCGATTCTACCTCTGAGCTACGGGTGCTCGGTAGAAGGAGGCAAACTTTTTAGCATGTATATTATCATTATACATGCCCAATAGCTGAGAGTGTTCTAATTCATTGCTGAATGAACGATGTGTAGATGCCAGAGTAGCTACTGTTTTTCAAAGTCTATCATTCTTCCAGAGTTCTCAATCAGGGTGTTAGAACATAAATATTTCACCACACAATAATGACCTGGCAGCTCATCATTGGGGTTCTTTTTAAATGAGCTAGTAATTTTTTGTAAATTACCGTTACAAATGTCTATTCTAAATATGGACATGTGAGCATCTGTGTAAAATATTTTGGGGGCGGATATTTTGAAGATCAACTGTTGTATCACTTGGGTCTGACGAGCTGCCAGGTCATCATTGTGCGATGAAATATGTATTACCCATTGAAATTGTAGTATATCAAAAATTTTCTCTAAATTATATTACTCTGTTTGTCTCTATCGGAATTTAGTTGGATAATATGCCAAGTGTTCTACGTTATATATATATATATATATATATATATATATATATACAAATAAATTTACAACATATACAATATATATATGTACAAGATATATTTCTCTCCTCTCATGATCAAGGGTTGGATAATTTTGTTCTTGTTTTTCTTATGTCTTAATGTAAGATGTACAATAGTTAGTACATTAATATATATGTTGCTGTCATTTTAGATGGCATATCAATACAAATATTTTGATGGCACACAACCGCTGGTATTGAATAAGTTGCTATTGTTTGAAAAGAAAAAATAACATCAAATGACTCTTATAAAAACTGTTTATCTGCTCCAACTAACATTTATATAAAGAATGCAGTCCACTAGTAAAGCCAGAGTTAAGTCTGTCTCTCTGAGCTGAACCACACATACACGCACACTCTCTCTCACCAAACACACAGGCCATCCAGCCAAAGAGAATCAACTATTCACTTTGAACCCCCCATATACATACATACATATAGCCACATTATTAATATGACTTCATTTTTACACCAGCTGACTTATTTCTTGTTCCATGAAAAATATCCATTTCATTTTACACTGTCTTCAAAAAGATTTTGTATCATTTGTTAAGAATAATTATTTCAACTATTATTGAAACCACAATTTTTACTTTCTTCTTTTTTTCATGCATTGAGTTTAATTTCAACTTTTTTGATTTCACTCAAGGCTAAATTTTTGTTGAAGGAAGACAATTTATCTGGAATCAGAATTATTTCATCAACTCTGCTTTAATTCTATTAGAGAGATCAGATCAGTAAAGATCTTTTTATCTCTATTAAAATATTGTGGGGATTTTTTAAGAATGATATGATGAAATTATGGTTACATAAAATATGTCAAAATATTCTCCTCCAAATTTAATGAGTTGTAAAAGAAAACAGGAAAACAGTTTTAATTTTGGATATTTCTTTTGTATCTCAATGAAAATTATTCAATATCTTCAAAAACATATTCTCCTCTCACTGCCTTTCCAATATCTTTGATTTTCTCGGCAAGAAGTTTTGTAGCTATTTTCAAGTTTTCATGCTGCCCTTTCCATGTAATGAGGAAGTATTTTTGGATAACATAACCAAAGCAGAAAGTTATAAACCACGGTTTCTTTTCAAAGCTTCTGCTTATGTTGTTCAAAGTAAATATTGCATCAGCATCGTTCATATTTCCAGATAAAAAAGCTATACCAGCCACAGCAGGAGGTACTCTCCGTAAGAGAGCAGTAACTGTTGCCATGGCTATATCCTCAAATGTGAATTTCTGATTACAGTTCTCACCAGCAATTACCATATTAGTGCTGAGTATTGTTCCTTCCAAGAATATACAGTGTTCATGAAGGATTTTGTAAAGGGAAGCAAGAATCATTTCCAAAACTTTCTGAGCTGTTATCAAGTCATGCTCTCCATCTGATGCTACTTCTATCATAATGATGGGTAAGACACTATTCTGCTGACAAATTGAGACATAACGGGCCAAAATGCTGCAATTTTCTTGAATGGCCAGATTGGATGGTGTATGCTTTCTGATTTTAAAGAGACAATGCCATTTGGCAAATGAAACACCTGTACTTCTGTAAATAGCACATCTTTCAGAAAAACCATCAAGACCTGCAAAATAATATTTTCTTTTTAAAACTTGGAGTCTATTGGATTCTATCAAATCTTGGATATGTATTATAGGTTTTTCAGTTACCAAAAAACAATTTTTGTTCAGTATTTGTCTATACTTCTGAGATGTGGTAGGAAGAAGGCTGGAGTGTATAACAACCAAAACATCATAAACATGGCAGCAAAGATGAGGACAATAGTCTGAATAATGTAAATAGTGTAAGTTTTTGTTCAGTTGTTAACTTTGTTCTATCTAATCAGTTATTTTAATTAGCCAGTCATTTCTGAGAAATATAGTGCACCTTAATAACATTTTGAAATTTTGGCATCTCTCTTCACAGTAAATGCAAACAATCATTCAATGTTACAAATAATGAATACTGAGAAAAGGCTATTTAAATATTAAATAAATAAAATTAAATATATTTAAAATGATATGACCTAACTGCCAACCTAGTACTGTGCTTAAATTTGTAAAGTTAAGGTACCAATCAGAACAATTACAATAAAAATATTTATAGAAAAGGTACAGGGAAGTTATATTACAGTGATGGGAAAGTGACTGAAGTCAAGATGGCAGGTCAAGACCAATAACATTGCAGATTCTTCTTTGGATTTTATCAAGAATCTCTAAATATATAACAGAAACATGAGACTAGATGTGACAGCAATATTCAATACATGGACAAATGGCAGACTTATAAATATGTAAGATAACACACCACTCAATAAGTCCCAGGCCTGACATATAGATGGCACCACTAATATAATAAAAAATCCATATGATTTTTATGAAGTACTAAATTTTAAATGGCATGTGACAAAAATTGGGCTCAATCAATTAGTTTACAAATTACAGTTATTTAAGTAAAGCTACTGTTGTAAATTTTCAAAACAATAGAAAAATCTGAAATTAGTGTGTTGACAAAGCACTGCTTTCTGATGGGAAAATACTGTTCAAGCAAAGAAATGGTTTGATAAGTGTGATTCCAACTCTGCTCCATCAAAAACAAAAGTAAGGAGGTTGTATGCTGACTTTAAACACAGTCGTACAGACACAAATGATGCTGAATACAATGGTTCTGGAAAACACCAAAAAATCCACAAACTCATTTTGGCTGATTATAAATTGAAGGTGCATGAGATAGTAGAGATAGTAGAGGATTTGAACATATCAGAAGGCAGTTCATTCACCATTTCGCATGAACATTTGTCAATAAGAAAGCTGTGTTCAAAGTGGGTGCCACGTTTGCTTACAGTTGTACAAAAACAAGAACACGTTGATGATTCAGAGCATTGTTTGCAACTGTTTCTATGCAACAAGAAGGCGTTTTTGCATAAATATATGACAATGGATGAAACATGGATCCACCACTTCAATCTGGAGTCAAATCGGCAGTCTGCTGAATATTCTACTGGCTTTTTGCAGACCTCAAAAGAAAGTGAAAGAGATTCAGCTCCAATGAAGAAGTGATATTGGAAACTGAGGTATATTTTGAGGCCAAAAACAAATCGTTCAACAAAAAAGGCATCGAATTGTTAGAGAAACATTGAAATCAGTTTATTATTCTAGAAAGAGACTATGTTGATGAATAAAATTGAATTTTGCCTAAATAATGTTGTTTTACTAGTTAGGCCCAGGATTTATTGAGTGATGGGAAAAGTTATCTAGAATGACACAATAAACCAACTTCCTTAGCAGCAGGCCTAGCAATTGATTCAATATAATCTTTCCACTTCATGTCAGCAGAAAACATGAGCTGAAGAAGGTGCAATAAGTTACTCTCTTAGAGGTTAGCATCAGTCATATTGATTGAAAGCAAACAAATATTCTCTAAGATGATTAAAAGAGAGAAGTTTCATTTTCATGGTGTTAAAATTAACAAGTTTGTTAATTCTTGTATTTGTGTAATTATAGAATTAATAATACAGAGCAACCTCAGTTATCAAATGTCTCACATGTCGAACAAATCAGTTTTTAAACAGAAAATTCAAGAGGATCATGCCTTGGTTATCGAACAAAACTTTAGTTCTTGAACAATGTTGCTGAACCAAGACAAACAAGTTAACAACAGAATAATTTCTGAGTCAATGAGTCAACTGCCATGTTCTATACATTCGTGTGCTTTTTTTAAAAATTTTATTGTACTGTGCCTTCTTTTCTCTTTATTAACTCTTAGTCAAGGCTCCAAAGAAAACTAACAGTGATACTGTATAGTGGGTTTAAGTGAGTTTAGCAGCAATACTGGGGAAACATTGCTCAACTCTTCTCGGTACTTCCCTTTTGGGGAAGTTTGAGTTTATTATCATATTGAAACTTTCCTGGCAAAATTTTGAATAAGTAATCATCTGAGGGTTCAGGAACAGATTAATCTATTTTATATTGATCCCTATGGAGAAAATAGTTTCAGTTTATGAACATTTTGGATCATAGACAGCCTTCAGCAATGGATTAAGTTCATGAACCGAGATTCCACTGTATACTAGTTTTAACTTGTGAACATTTTACAGTTTTCCTTTTTTAAAATTCTGACGAATCTTAATTTTTCAGTTAATGACTGAATAAGCTCATGGTGAATTCTATGACAATAAAATGTCCATAGAAATTCCCCTATTACATTGTTATTTAACAACTTTAATAAAATATTGTAATAACAATCATAAATATGAATGCTGGTTTTTATTTTAAGAAGTGGGTACAAATGAAAAGATTTGAAAATGATAACTGTTTTAATTTTGCTGAAACATCTGCTAAACAATTCTATCTTCCTTTTTTTCTGTCTTTCATTTTCTCACTGAAACTAAGTAGCGTCTCTGATATGTGTTTTGTTTTCATATGCAATCAAAACAGAATAGTCCATTATTTATGAGATATTGGCAGGAGGTGCTAAATACTTCTCTTCCATTTTTTTCTTCTTTCTTTCATTTTCTCACTCAAACCAAGTAGTGTTTTTCCTTGCTTTCCATGAGATCAAAACGAAATATTCCATTATTTATGAAGTATATGCAGGGTGTTGCAGGGTGTAACAGTCATGCAAACTAATGAAATGAGGGAGAAGCACAATTATTATATGATGGGTATCAGCTGAGTCAAAGTAGATTTTTTTTAATGTGGAAGAATGATGCCTTTATTTTGATACATGTTTGGTTTGACTGGATCAAATTAAAAGTCACCATAGTTTCTTTGAAGGCATACTGAATAATAGGATTAGACTAAGTAAAATATGTCAAACCATTTTAGATGTATAGATTATATTAAACTGAGAATATGTAGTAGACAATATGAATAATTTAAAGAATGACTAATATATCTGTCAATATTTCTTAGATGAAGTATTGTAATTATTCAGACTATTTACATTGTTCAGACTGTTGTCCTTATCTTTGTTTCCATATTCATGACATTTCGACTGTTGTATGTTCCATCCTTCATTTTATCCACTGGGTCACGTGTCCTCATGGCTCAGTGGTTAAAAGCAATGGTTGAATCCAATGACTTGACCCAAAGAGTTGTGAGTTCAATACCTGGCTACAGCAGAGGTGAACAAAAACTTGAAGAGTTGTGTTAAAAGGAATATAACTGATACTGAGATATCTGGAAGAATCATGACATGTGGAACGAGAACACTCTACCTCGGTGAACAAAATAAAGGGTCCAGTTCAACATTCCAAACTACTGAAGAAGGTCAGAGTGTATAATGGTTGAAAAATGATGAATATGGGAGCAAAAATGAGGACAACAGTCTAAACAATGCAAATAGTGTAAATGACTAATATAATTTTGTTATAAATGCAATTACTTAAAATCTATACAAGGAAGAGTAAGAATAAACTTTGACCACAAATTATACAAATTCTGTAAACCTTACCTTGGGTGATGTATTCTCCAGAGGTACCATGCAGGGGTATGATTCCACGATCCATCTTAACTCCAATCAACTTTCCTTTACCTCTTATATACTAGAAAATGACAAAAAAAGATGATGAGAATCATATTTCTTTCCTATTTCTTTAAGAAGACTTTCTAGTCTCTTCAATAACATTGGGATTAAAGTCATATCCTATTGAAACAACAGTTCCTGGACAATCACCAAAGTTAAGCAACATGAAGCCTGGCCTGTACCTAGATGAGCGACTGCTCGGGAGTATCAGATTCTGTAAGCTTGGATGTGTGGGTGGTGCAAGAGATAATAACTTGTTAATTAGAGAGCCAAGTTCCAATTCCCAATTGGTTTCTGTTATATTCACTTATAGCCTTGGGAGAGTTAGGAATACACCTCTTTTGCACAGCTATGAGTTAATTAGTAAGACTTGTATCACTAATTAAACTAAACTATTATTATCTCCAATAAATAAAACAACAAAAACTAGACAAAATATGTAAATTTTGGCATTAAATAACCCATAGAGGTTGATATAGTCCTAAACATGGCTGTATCTGACTACTGGGCATGGGTCCGGGCCAATCCGTGCAATTATAGTGAAAATCCGGGCAAGGAAAAATGTCTTTGTCAAAAATCTCACAAAGAAAGAAAGAAAGAAAGAAAGAAAGAAAACGAAGAAAACATCTGAATGAACACAATAAAAATCTGTTTATTTATTAATTTTGGGAGAAAAGACTGGTTATACTCAGAAAGTCCGAACCTGATTTCCTGCTTTTGTTAACATTCTGTGCCTAATTTCTATTAGAATAGCCGAAAAAATCTGCAAATATCATAGTTTCTGGAAACGGATGACACTGATGACGTCATCACATTGTCAACTAATAAATCCTGGCAATTTTCTCTGTGCCCGGTGTTTTTTAAAAAACTGCCATATCTTATACAGTAATAAAAAAAGTTAGTTTCACTCTTAACCATTGAACTGTGTAGACTTATTTTCTCATGCTCTTGACATCACTAGAATTCATGATAAGATGTTGATAAGGATCACATAAAAAATTGGTTTATGAATTTGGTGGTATATTTGTCGCACATCCAAAAACCTAAAAGATATTTTCTCACAGATAGATGAAACCAGAATTAAAGCATTAGTTAACTTAGACATTTAGATGCTGTAATGTAAACAATCTGTGGATATAGTTTCAGCAAAATAACAAAATCAGCAAATCAAAATTAAGAATTTAACAACTGGCCAATCAAATAGAAGATTGAGAATATGAAATTGTGTTCAAGTTGAGCTTATTTCTACTGATATAAGCAGAGGAGAATAAGCATTTAAACAGATATCAGTATAGTGACAGAGGAGAAACACCAATGTTGATGGACAAGGAAAAACACACCTGCACAATAAAATTCCATTCACAACTCCTGGATGAGGAATTAGACAGAGAACTAGTGTCCCACCAATAGATAATTGGATATATTTGTAAGTACAGGCTTTGTATACCAAAACCAAATATGCTCCTAAAAAACTTAAACACATGATTTATGACTGGTATTTGCTGTTCCCATAATTAACTTAAATTTCTCTGACAGAGACTCATCCTTTTATTTTTACACTGTGCCAATGTTCTGTCTAATAAATAGTTGTTACTATATGTTCTATGAATCTATGTTTGTGTTTATTTATGTTTCTATAATTAGAGGTGTTGCTGATGAAACAAATCATAGCTATCACACCTTCTAAATACTAATTGTTAGTACAGATTCAGACTCTAGAAACAGGGTTAGCATTAAGTGAGCAATACTAAAATGAAAACAAGACAAGACATCTCATGACAGGAGAACAAAATAAGAACAGGTGTTGTGGTGCAAAGTGTGTATCACATATGGCACTTTACTGATTTCATTAAAAATTTGTACACCATGCAGAAATGAGTTAAATAGGGTAAATGTTTGTTTTAGGTCCCGAAGGCTTTTCCCCCTTCAAATTTATCCAAAATAGCATTATTTCTGTGCAAATGTATATGCTGAACTCAAATCAACAATTAGTTATTGAAGAAACCTACCTTTATTGATCTGACCGTCCAAAAAAAAATCAAACTACATCTCGCTAAATTTGTCTCCCGTAACTCTAACGCCGTCATGTAATTAACTTAGCATTATCAAATGCCAAATACTGAACTACCACCCCTAGATCATTTTTAATTCTGAATTACTTCCCGTTTCATTTTAAATGTGCATTTAATTTAGAGAATGGTCGAGTTCATTTTTTGTATTTTGACTCTTGAGAGCAGTCAAGTTCATTCTTTCTCATTTTAATAATTATCTCTTGTTAATCACTGAGATGATGTCGGTATTGCCTTGGTGAAGGATTGCAGTTTTTGACTGTTCTTTCTAGTTATATATATGATATGATTACGTGATAAAACCCTTCAGGAAGAGAAAATCCCTCTGGCTCAAAGTTTTTCATTTTTAGGCAATTCATTGAAATCCAAAGGGTTGTCACAAACTTTTGGCCTATAGTATATACTAAAGGTTGTTGCTATTTATTGAAAGTGTATTATCTCCACAAGATGATGATATTATTTTTGTGTGCAAAAAGCTCTAAGGTATCACTGTAGAAAGCATAATGCATTAACATAATAGCACAATTGCTGTAGCATATACTTAACCTTTATAAAAGAGGTTTTCTCAGGTGTAGATTGAAATAAAGTTTCATTTGATATGATAACTCCTGATATATTGTCTGGGCAATTACCAATTAATAATTGCCGATAGAGGCTACGATTTTGTGGTGTATTTTCAAAATCGATACGCTTAAATCGTTCTTGCAAAACTGTTGGATTCTCATCAATAACCAAAATGCCATGGTTTTGCATCAGAAGTTTCTGGGCAATCTGAAAAAGTCAATATCAAAGAATTAAGTTTTTTACAATGTTTAAAATTTTATACTATAATTTTGTATTCTTAAAACTAATCTTGGTCTGAGAATCACATAGTTATATAAATTAGTCCATATGATGAAAAAAGTATTTATTTTATACAACATATATTTTTCAATATATTCTCCTTTGTGCACTTTATTCATACTTAAATATTAATCATATAAGTCAAACATTATATGATGAAAATCATATTAAAAAATTAAGTTAATAATTATGTGTCAAGTAATGGTTTTATTAGTCCGCCATTGCAAAAACATTAGTTAATGTTGGCCCCCAAACTCTGTAACATAAAAAATAAAAAATTTAATTAAAATTTTTTCACTTATCTTTCGAATGTGATTACTCAGTTTTGCAGAATTATATCCACTCTTCAGCAGACTTGATGGTAAATAAATACACAATCACTATATAAAGTTCTATACTCATAAAGACTTCTTGTCTAAAAAATATTATCTTCCAGAATTACCCTGAGTGACTGTTTTTAGGTGAAATATAATCTTTGTCATATTAGTTATAAAGAAACAGCTGGGCTAAAACAGTGCAAAATTGTTATCCCTCTTTTCTTTTTTATTTAATAATAAATAATAAATAAAAAAAAAATCCAATAAAAAAATATAATAATAATAATAAAAAAAAAATCCAAACAAAAAACTTGCTCAATATTTGTAAGGTACATTTACTGAAATCCCTAAATCCAAAACTTGTCTTGTAATCTATGAATAAATATGTATAAATAAAAAATATTTGAAAGATGTTTAAAGAAATAGTTTGCACTATCTCAGCAGCTGAATGAAATTCAAAATAGTGTAAGATTTAAATTACAAACATTTTTAACTTGCTACATTAGATACTAGTGACAGAATTCAGATCTGAAAAATAAAAAGAAACATTGAAAAAAGAAGTTTATTTACTAAAAATAAATTTTTTGTCACAAGAATAATGACCAACATACAAAATCAACTGTATACCAGAAATAAAGTTGACCTAAAAGATTTACAAGGAGAGATAAATATATATATAACCTGGCAGTTATTTGATAAAATTTGATCTAAATTATTATGAAATTATTAATGTACCTAAGGGTATCAACATTGAGTCATAAGGGCATTTGTTTTTAAATTGCTGTCTTTGCCCTTCACTATAAAAGCTATATCAAACTGGAAATCTACCTGGAAAATTAATGTTTAAAATCTGCTTTTTAGTTACTGGAGGGAGTTGACTGAAAAATACATATAAAAATAAAATTAATAAACTTGTAAAAGGAGAGTGCTATAGAAATGCTGTTGTCCCATTTGTATTTCCTCTGTTATGGGTATCATTATAGCCATGATATAATAACACTAATTCACAGATGGAACAGAATGACTGAAAGGAAAAGGAATAACAAACATGCTTGGTTCTCAGAGAGTCTTTTATACTACTAAGACATACATAAAACTATATATACATATATTCCATGTGGAGAATAATATATCACATATTACACAGCAAAGCAGAGTGGAAAGAAAAAGGAAGGGTCTTACAAATAATATAGAGATACACCTGTATCTAGATAGAGAAGCTAAATGGGCTGGATTTATTTATATCCCAGACAAAGACAAACTCCATAAGTGGGAAACAGTGAGGACTGTGACCTGGAGTTTCATTCCATATCTGGGAAGATATATTCCCAAAGGGAAACAGCACTATGAACTTGTAACATTTAGGTATTGGGGTTAACCCCTGCTCAGGCTTGGGGGTGGGGTGCAGGTTAAAGATAGTAACCTTTTGTTTTTGCTGCTGTAAAACAAACTGAATTTGACTACCACTTTCTTCACAATCTGGTGTAATGTCACTAAGTAGCCATCACATGACCCATGTGACTTATCCCCACTAAAGGGAGATAATCACCTTATGTAACCTTACAAGCATTTGGGAGAATGATTGGAAAAAAAAGAAAATGTTCTTTAGAGTCTATTAAATTTTGTTGCCATTAGGCTTTATGCTGACACAATTTCTTTTTTTGCAATCTAATTATGTTATAATAAAAATTATAAAAATAATTATATCAGATTGTTTAACATGAAACTGCTAATTTATTTCAAGAAAATAAAACAACAGAAAAAAAAATAAAAACAATGCAATCAAAATATTTCTCCTCAGCCTTCATACATTTACTCTACCATAGCAAAAAGTTTTAGTTTGATTTCTTTAAAATTTTATTTCTTTTTTTCAAAGAATGTATAATTTCATTGAAAATTTCTTCAATTTTATTCTGATTGGGGAAATTCTTACTTTTTAAGAAGTGATCTATATACTGAGAAAGAAAAATGCACACAATAATCTGAAAGTTAAATGAATAGACAGTGTGTAATAAAACCTACCTTCAATTTGGTAATTTTTGCAAAATGTTAGGCTGATCTAAACCCTTTTTTCTTTTCACCAAACTGGGTGCTGTTTGAGTTTTTAATACATTACTTGAAGGTGATTTATATATCTATGTATATCAATTGCTTGGTTATTTAGAAAAGAACCTTTGAGGTATGAAATCACTCTTTGTTGCACTAAACACTTACTATAATATTCCAGAAATTATTGTGCTGTTTATAGGTAGGTATTTTGGATTATTATCTACATTCTACAATATATATTGTACAGACATCCTCCAATTATTATTAAAAAAAATTCATTAAGGCTGATGGTCAGATCTTATTGAAAGTATTGGTTCTGCTTGATCAGTCAAGTTAAATATTTTGCTGGAATACTGTTTAGAAATATCTTGTACCAGATGTGTAAAGGTTTAGTAAAAGATACAAATTATATTTTCACTGCAGGTGACAGCGCAATTTTCTCATTGTTGTTAATAATAATAATGATAATAATAATTATAAATAAATAATAATAATAATATAATATAATAAATAAATTCCATAGTGTTGAATATGATTAACACAAGATTCTTTATGCAAGGTTTTGTTCTTTACTCAAGTGGAACTCATTTGTTAGGCTCTCTATTTCTTAAAATTAACAGCTCTTGAATGAGTTGAAATAATAAAGTTTACAATGATCAATGTTTTGGAATCATTTTCTAATGATGTTTAAATCTTCATTAAAAGTAGCAAATGGTGCTTTCAGCTTAGAAATGCT
Source organism: Ascarosepion bandense (assembly GCA_037127315.1). Lineage (NCBI taxonomy): Eukaryota > Metazoa > Mollusca > Cephalopoda > Sepiida > Sepiidae > Ascarosepion > Ascarosepion bandense. The sequence goes on from JBBBDQ010001223.1 coordinate 4,812,367, forward strand.
GAAACCACCATTTGCTAATTTTTGAAAATCAATCTGTTTTTTTTCACTAACAAAATTGTTCCCAAATGGAAAATGAATGTTTTTTACAGTTTGTGCCTGAATTCATATAAATATAACATAAACATCAAGAGTTGAAAGCTTTTGAGATTTTTTTTTTTTTAATCATATCACCCCAAGCAAGGCGGTAACGCCACTGATGCACAGGGGGCTACGTAAAAGTGAAAAGGTTGGAAAAGAGAAAGCTGGAAACCGCATCCTAAACAGGGAACAAGGGATGAGCCTCTTCAGCTGTTCAATTTGTCTAAGAAATTTAGTAAAAAAGAATCAAATTAAGACTAAATAATCAACATATATTATTCAAAAAATAAAACATAAATTGAAAATATGTGATCACTTTGGAGAAAAAAAAGTACAAATTTCATGCTGAAGAACCTAATAAGAAAAATGATTAAAGTTCTGTTATCCAGAATTCTTGCTCTATAATTCTGGTCTCAATTTTTGATGTTTAAAATCTTTACCCTGTGTAAAGAATCTTCCACAGTTTTATTCAATGTAAAATAATTCATGTTAAATGCGAAATATTGAGGACAGCAAACATCTCAGAAACAAAAGGAGAAAGAAATAAATAACATAAAACAAAGAGCGTAAAGAAAAAAGAGGGAGGGAGAGAAACATGCTGATTGATTATGATGTCATTAATAAATTCCATGCAATAAGAAAAAAATGACATCACTTAACAGTTTTAGTTGTTACAATTTTAAGGAAATAAGAACTAATATAGAGAATATGAGATCAGGCCAAATGGATAGAAATGCACTTTAAATAAATACACTTTAGATACCTCAGGGGGCGTACTCTGAAGTTGACCAAGGATATGAGTGAGGCATTTTACTGTCATTTTGAGAGCTGGTTTACCAAGGTGTTTGGTCTCTGTGATGACAAGTTTTGTAGCTGACTTTTCTTAGATTTTGCTAATTGAAGTGACTAGCTGCAAGGGTGAGATCACAGAGAGTGAGGTCTACTTGGCACTCAAGAGGGTTGACAGTGGCAAGTCTCTATGACTTGATGGTTTGCTCTATGAATTATACTTCAGGCTGTTGCACATATTTGTTCAGGTTTTGACAGAGGTGCTTAGCAACTGGTTCTGGCAGGGGTCTGTTCCCTACCAGATCTCCAGAGGTGTGATCACATTGTTGAAAAAGGGCAAGTGTGTTAGGTGGTACTGAGACAACTACTGGTCCATAACTCTGCTAAACAAAGAGTTACAGATTTTGGCAAAGATCCTGATGGAGTGTTTGCAGTCAGTTGCTGAGATTCTGTTGATCTGAGCAGACTTTGCACTGTCTCAGTTGGTTTGTCGGGGCTGCCCACTGTCACATTTACTTTATGCTTTGGCATTGGAGCCTCTCCTTTGCTGGCTAAGAGACAGGGCATGCAGTCTACATGATATATCCATTTTTGTGTCATGCTGCAACAACATTGAGGTAGTATAAAATGTGCTTGAATGGTATGTGAAGGTGACATGGGCCAAAATTAACCACAAGTCTTTCAGTTTGCTGTTATATGCCTGGAAGGGAGTTACACTTCCGAGGCCCTTTAGTTGGACTGATGGACCTGTCCACATTCTTGGAGTGTAGATTGGGCCCAAACTCCAACTGGAGACTTGGCTTCAAAGGTGGTTGTCCATGAAGGGTATGTCTGAGGTATATTTCCCCTTATACTTTATTGAATATCTATGCCAAACATCCATATCATGGGGAGCTGGGAATGCCACATATAGTGAGTCACCTACATGTCTGGAGGCTGGTTTTCTTATGTCGCATGCTGATAGTGGACTTCATTTTGAAGAGGAGTGTTAGGGACGCCTTACCATCATTAGTTAATGTAACTGTTGTTCTTGGCCCCCTTCTTTTGTTATGGTTCTTTTCAAGATTCCCTACATCCTCAGGATTTTTTCATCCCTGTTTTTTTTTATCTTGATTGGACCAGCTTTTTACATTTCTCACTTCATATTCTTTTTTTGCTCCTCTGCTGCCATAAACAAGTGAGCTTCTTGATTCAGTTTGATGGTAGAATACAGTGGCCATTTTTATTTTTGTGGGGTAGATGGTACCTTACTAACAGTTAAATTTTTTTTCAACTGTTTAGTTGAACTTTTTATTTGATTTAATGGATTTACCCCTCACCTACACCCTTAATGGGTATATTATTAAGCCCCCTGTAAAAAGACAGTATTTTGATTCATGTTCTAATCAAATGGTGAAGAATGACTTCTTATGGTGCTTATGTCAATTGTTAAAATAGATAGGTTGTGAAATGCACTAACTAGGAGCAGGATGCTTACTGATGACCAACTTCTCCCTTGGCCTTATACCAAAATCATTGTATTTTGCAAAATCAACTTTGAATAAAAGTTGGAAATTTTATAGTTGGAAACTGATTTAGTGTTTTTTTTTTTTTTTAAATTATACACACTTTGAATAATTATATTCATATTTGTATAATCAGACCCCATATTTTTTATAAGAAAAAATTCTAATCAAAATTTGGAACTGTTTCTTCTATTTTGTGGCTATCTACCTAGTTTTAATGTTTCTTACTTGATTCAATGAAATTAGGTCATTATTTTTTAATTTTTCACTGATCAAGTTTTATTAGAAAAAATCTTACTTTGTTCATTGGAAAATATGAAATAAAAAACACTTTACAGAAATGAAAAGTTACACAAAAACAGATAAGCAACAATAATATTAAGTGCAAAATATTTTTATTTTATCAAATTTGACAAATATTTTTAAAATTGAATAGAAGCATTATAAACATCAAGGAGCATGTGAAGAAAGATAATTTGAACAATGATATTTCAGTTTATTTAAAGAAATAAAAAATAAAAAATTTATGTTTCTATTGATAGAGAATAAAAGTGTGTTATTTTTATTATATTTTTAAAAGTCATTTCAAGTATTCCTGAGTAACAAATATAACATGGTAAACACATAAATTATTTGTTCTATTATAACACAATAACAAATGCAAAAATTACATGAGGATAGTACAGTTTAGAGTGCTAAATGTTATACATTATCCAGTTTCAAATAGATTTAATAAGTTGAATCACCAATTTATGAGCTTTAGATTCTTAAAAAAACTGGCAAGGCTGTCACAAGTTTAAGAATAAAATGTGTAAATATACTTAAATTATTTAATGAAAATTCAAAATTCTTTTTATAATAAAGTCTATGAAATTCAGTAAGTGAAAAAAAAGAAAAAGAAAATCTAACCAGCATCGTAAAATTATAACATATGATTTTAAATTAATTGAAGATGTTTGAGATGGCTAGAAGTCATGCTTATTTACTAAAATAATTCTTATTAATTCTGAGTAAGTTATGTATGATTTTGTTTCTACACACTTATGGTCATAGTTCATTGTTCTTTTGACAATGCTTAAATATTTTCAGCATTTTTTCTTAAAATAAAGAAAATAATTTTTCTACTGTGTATTCAAGTCTTAAAAAAACAAAACAAACCACTATTAATTTAAAATCAAAATAAACATATTATTTATTTTCATTGATGAGATTCATATTTAGACATTCATCTAAATGATTATTTACTGTTATTTCAGGCACTTTTTTCTGACAAACAGGACAAGCAACCATCGTTTGGGATTCTCTGCCTGATGAGGCTGTGTAGTTGTCAATAACAATGAGATTGTCCTTAGATTCTTTAGTTGGAGTAGTGAAATAATTTTCTAAACGATTTGATTGGATTTTTGAGGATGACGATTTTTTAAAACTGTATTCAGGCGTAGATTTTTGTGGAGATTTTGTTGTATTTTCAGTTTTCAGGGAAGAAGAAGAAGAAGAAGAAG
>JBBBDQ010001224.1:0-25000 GCA_037127315.1 Ascarosepion bandense
AGCACACCTCGCTTTTTGGCTGAAATATGAATGCTTGTTAAACTCAAAACTTCGTACAAAATATCATTCGCACATTAATGTTAGTCACTTTCTTGCTCAGTCAATCATGGCCGTTAATTTGGTTAGAGCAGACGTAAAAAATGGAGTAGCTCAGTAATCCATTGGGTAGAGTGGGGAAAACATAAACTAAATAAAAGAAACCCATTTTTAAAACTCGTCCTCTGTCTATTTGGGTTCGTAAAAAATAAGTGTCGAGGACAGAAAAAAAGAAAACGCATAAAATGAAAATAAAATGAGACTCGTCAAGAGTTTGTTTAAGCTGAATCACCATCTCGTACCTTTTTTCATCTCTCTCTTTATCTTACTTTCTCTCTCTTTCTCTCTCACACACACATACACACACACACACACGCACACATTGTAAAAATACAAAGTAATACGTGTGGAGAACACTGACACTGCGTATATGTTCACACTCTCATTTACTATTTGCATATACAAAGCCTTATACACAATTTCCCTGGCTTCTACACACATTTGAATCCACGTACATAGGCAGTATCTACGGACATTTAAACAAAAAATAATAATAAAAAAAACAAAAACAAACTAAACAAAACAATACGCTGATACTGACAGTCAGACAGGAAGAATAACAGAGAGACAAACAAACGTTCACATATGCAGACACTGTTTCCATACATACCCAAGACTTTTTGACAACATAAGATATGCAGATGACACCATATTGATGGCAGACACAGAAAGAAAACTGTGAGAACCAGACAAGGCAGTAAAGAAAATCGAGAAAAAAAGGACTAAAAAAAACTACAAAAAAACAAAAAACAAAAAAAACCAAAAAAACAAAAAAACAAAAAACAAAACAAAAAAAAAAACAAAAAAAACAAAACAAAAAAAACAGAAAGTATGGTCATTAGCAATAGGGGCAACCTAAGATGCGGATTACATACTGGAGATGTCAGAATCAAGCAAGTACAGAAATTTAACTATCTCGGAAATGTAATAACAGACGACGAAAAATAAAACAGAAATCCAAAGGCGCATTGGAATAATGGAAGATGCCTTTCAAAAGCTTAGCAAAGTATTAAGAAACTGGAAAAGTTCGTTAGGAACAAAGAAGAAAACTGCTGAATGTAATACCCGTTTTCCTATTTGTCAGCGAATGCCAAATGATACCCTTACAGATGAGAAAATTTGAGGCAACAGAGAAGTGTCCAAAGAAGGATGCTGAGAATACAAAGTACGTATTATTTTAGCAATAAGAAAAATGGGAGCGAAAAGGGTACTTCGGCTTAGGATCAGAAAAACACGGTTGGAATTTATGGAACATGTAATGAGGAAAGAGGACTTGGAGAATTTGACACTTGCAGACTAGGCTGAATGTAAGCAAGTCAGTGAAAAACAACGCATTACCAAGTTAACGACCTTGTGAAGTGTATACCAGGACTGGAGAAATAATAGATAGAAGCATCTTGCTTAGACGAAGCAGATATGAAATTGTGTAATGCCATAGTTGCTCACGTCCCTAAAGAAAGATGAACCTTCTTTGTGAATGCTTATATTAGTTCGAGTTATAAATAATTTCCGTATTTGTTTATCAATGCATTTATTAGGTTGAGTCATGAATAATTTCCGTATTTGTTTATCAATGCCAGAAGCAAGTGGATGTCTACCACACTCATGAGCTGTGATACAGCAAAACAGGGTTGTATGTTGATGAAAAATAGATATATATGACAATATATATATATATATATATATATATATATATATATATATATATATATATATATAAGTAGATGCTCTGTTTTTATTATTAAACGGTATATTCATTTATTTACATCTATCAGCCTGAATATTCTAAAAGCTTATTAGAAAATATGTTCGAAACCTGCCGGAGAATAAATGCTTTTCTAACAAGATTTCTTGAATATTCAGGCCGGTATATATATATAGACACTGACCGTCTGACGAATGCGCACTGTGCATGAAAATGGAAATTAGATATAATATATATATATATATATATATATATGTGTGTGTATGTGTGTGTGTGTGTGTGTGTGTGTGTGTGTGTGTGTGTGTGTGTTTAGAGTATTTATTTCGTCGTAAATTGCCATTCAGGGCCGATGCGTAGTCCCCACCCCGAACCTTCTGATCGTGGTGGGAGGGTGCTGATTGGAATCATCGGCTAGTGCTTTGGAACCCTCGCTCTCTTATCAACAACAAGTGCTTTTTTCTATCTACAATTATATACGTTACAAAATAAACTAAGCACAGATCGCTATGAAAGGATGGAAAATTTTCAAAGATTTTGACATAATTTTGCAGTTTTTTCGTCGAAATCAGTGAATTTTTTGGCTCATGTTAAGTTTCGAATAAAAAAACAAAAAAGCACTATATAAAATTCACTATTTTTTATCCATAATGCTAAGTGATTTAAAATTCTTCAACTTTTAAAAAGAAAAATCTTATATTGATGTAAAAAAATTGTCGCAGAACATTTTAAATTTATTTAAGATGGAATGATCTATTATGACATGTTTCTAATTTGTAGTTAGATACATTGTATTTATTTTCAATTTTTCTTGTTGAATTGTTAATCTGTATTGCACATAATACACTATTGTCCATAATAAAATTTGTATTTTATATGGATACTGTCTCATTACAATTGAGATGTAGTAGATTGGTGAGCCCCGTGTCATATATTAGTGGTAGTGGTGGTCGGGCCGGGGCGGGGGGTGTCTCTCCCGTGTCATATATTTGGGGTGGGGAGTGGTATGAGATCCTTGCACCGACCTCCTATATAACACGGAATGGGTGGGCAGCATAACTTAAGCAGCAACCAGTTGTGAAAACCTCAAAGAAAGAAATCTGATAAAATTTGGTCTTTGCACATCATGGTCGATAAGAATAAATACATTTTTCAAACAAATACAATCTCAATTCTAACCAATCAAATGCTTTCCAGTTTCTTTTTGGTAATCTAATGGGGGTTGCGTGGTGTAACATGAGAAAGCGTGCTGAGAGCCACCAGGGATAGGGAGAAGCTACGATCGCCTACGTCCTGAAAGAACAGGGCACAAAGAAGAAGAAGAATGAGGAGGAGGAGGAGGAGGAGGAGGAGAAGAAGAAAATCAGTCTGTGTAATCCATCATGGAAGCAGAAAACGAGATATTTTTTATTATCTTAGTCGTCATTAAATTTTCTTCTGCTGTCAAATCTGAGCTAACCGGACCTAATTCTACAAAATATGACATCTAGCCATTACAGTAGATTGTTTATTATTCTGTTCAGTTCAAAATATTTGATCGTGACAAAATTGTAAGTGAAAAAATATAGAAGTAACTTTGAACATCTAGAAAATGTTCGACATATCGATCTTCTTCCTAAGTTGAAAACTTATGTTGTCTCCAGATGAATTTTTCAACTGATTCAGTCTTTCTTATCAAATCGTGAAATGAATGTTATCCTGAACGGCCACTCTTCTAGTTCCCTTTGTACTAATGCAGGTGTTCCCCAGGGCTCTATTTCGGGTGCTACTTTATTTTTAATGTTCATCAATGACATTCTTAATGACATCAGTTCTCAAATTGGTATGCTGATAACACAACCATTTACCCCTGTTTCAATACTAAGTCTGATCAGTTCGATAATATCAAATTGGCGACTGAGCTAAAAAATGACCCATAATCTGTTGTTAACTGAGACAAAGAAGAGCTTATTAATTTTAACGCCCCTTAAAACAAAACTGTTCCCTATTAATCATCCAAGAGACCCCTTTTTGCCTTCCACCATCATGGCTGATGCTAACCTTCAGGAGAGTGACTCGCTGCCCCTTCTAAGGTTAACACTCTAGGCTGACATGAAGTGGAAAGACTAGATTGAATACATCGCTAGGTCAGCTGTATACTATAAGACTACCATGGGCATCTCGGTGTAGTGTAATGGTTAGCAAGCTTGTCTCGTTTAGAACCGGATACAAGTGAGTTCGATCCTCACTGGGTGTCCCATACTTTTGGCTTTGTACGATATCTAAGTGGCGCTTAGAAAATCTAAACTCATTTACAAATAGAACTTTGTCTGTGTGTGTGTGTGTGTATCCGTTACCTATAGACTCGGAAACAGCTGAACCGAGTTTCTTGAAAATTTACACAGTTGTACTATAAGCGTCTGCGAGTGTTCTTAGCTAGGTTTTGTGTCGAGGTACCCCCGATAAATATCGATAATCGAAAAAAGTGGTCCGATTTTAATCAAAGTTGATACACTCATAGACAAAGATATAAGAAACGATATTCAGAAGTTTAAAGATTGCAGTTCTTACAATAGTGTAGAAAATCGTTAATATATAAATGTATAAAAGGCATGATGTTTGTGTGTGTGTCTGTTTATCTGCCTGTATGTCTGTATTTTTCAACCCTTTTATTTTTGTTTTTGCTTCGGGTTTGGTTCTAAGTAGGTATAATTGTAGTTCTTAGTCTCAGCCATGATACCATTTACTCAGAGGACTTATTTAGCCTTCAAAATTCAGTTTACAACGAAAAAAACTTATTTGATATCGATACCAGGAAATCAAAATTTGACTTACATCCATTCATTTTTCTTTTAGTCTATGGTTTCGCTTTAACTGGAAACAACTATTGCTTTTTAGTCTTTCGTGCCAACGTCCAAAGAGTTTGTGCTCCAGGACTATGGATTAGTTTTAAAGCTTTCATTACACCCGAGCAACGCCAGGCTATACTGCTAGTCACTAAGGCTACTATTAGTTCACGTATTGCTACCACATATGGTCCGGTGTTCCTGCTATATATTTAGATTTTTTTGATAACATCCAAAGAAGAATCAGCAATATTATTGGTCCTGACCTCGCATCTCGGCTTCAGTCACTTTCCCATCGCCATAAAGTTATTTCCCTGCACTTTTCCTATAAATATTTTCATAGTAATTGTTCGGATGAGCTCTTCGCAATGGTACCTAAACTTTATTAATTTAAACGCAGTACTAGATTGGCAACAAGGTCTCATCAATTTACAATTGAATTATCTGGATGTAAACGTATGTTCTGTGCTAGCAATTTCTTTTCTCGCACTTCTCGCTCATGGAACTCTCTTAAGGCTTCACGCTTTCCAGCCAACTTTGACCTGAAAAAATTTAAATGCAATGTCAAATGTTATTTACAGCCTTCCTGATTTTACTCTTCTATTTCTGTAGCTCTTTAAGAATGTTTCTGTTTTTTAATTCTTTCACATCAAGTAATCCCGTGTGTCCAAGTGACTTTACCGCCATGTTTGGGGTAAATTCAATTAAAAAAAACAAACAAACAAAGACGTTACAAGATGCCTATGAAATCTTTACACGTTAGCAGTTTTACTTATTAAATTTTAAATATTATTCCAATGGTGGTTTCCGCCAATGTCTTAACGCCGGTTCACGTTAGTTAACTTGTGATATCTCTGTTCCGAGTAAAAATTCATAAACATCTATAAATTTATAAGATTTTAATGGTTTAAAAAAGTTTTGAAAATAATTATCTAGTAAGCATAATTTCGCTTTTGCACAAAGTTATAAAACAGAAATTACTCAGCGAGAATCGAACATACTGCTAATTGTTTAATGTTAACGACACCATTACACCAAGATTATAAATTCTCGAAATAATCCTTTATTTCATTACTTTAAAAAAATGGGTATACGCATGCGTATATTTGTATGTCTTTGCATATTTTCGAAAAATCTTAAATTTGATTTAAAAAAAATCTAGTTTATAAAATAAAAACGGTTCATATATTATTTTTTTTTTTTTTTGTAATTAATAAATCAGTTTTTAAGAAATTAGTTCATTCAATAAAACGTCCACACAGTTGAAAATAATTTTTTGGTTTCGGAACGAAAAATGTATGCGCTCGCATTGTGATAACGTCACTGAAAGTGTCAGTCTTGGAAACGAGTTGTTTTTCATAATGATTACGGCAAGTAATAATTAGCATTGACAGTACTATTACAAAATTGTTTCGATTAATTTTACAGCCTGCATTCCGTTTTAGAAAAATGTTTATCAACAATTGCAGGTAAGTGGCCTTCTCTATCAAAGATATATAAAAAAATCCTATTCTGTTTATTATGAACGGAGAGAAAAGTTTAACTTCAAGTGTGACGGATGTCAGTTTTTTTTTTTTCGACATAAGTTGCTTCCGGTAGGTTTTTCTTATTTCCCTTTTCAACTTACCAGTTAATTTCGATTAAAAAAAAATTTAAATGTTTGATTTTTAATGTTCTTATCACACCACTTCATTGCTCTGTCTATTGTCTTTTTTCCCTTATTTAGTGTAACATGAATATTTTAAGTTAAAACCTTTTTTATAACCAGCTTTTGGTGAGAAAATAAAACCACCCATTTTTAGTTGGAGTACAATCAAACGACTCCCCTCTTCTAAAATGAAAAGAAATGCGTAAAGATATGTTCCTAGCACAATAGTGCCATCATGTCAGTATCTGGCAGGAAGTGTTTTTTTTTTTTTTTTTTCATCGTTAAACGTGGATAAAATGATCATTTTCTTTTTTCGATTGTGCGAGTTACTCACTGCATCAGTTTAGAATTTTTTTTTTATCATTTGTTTGCAAGTTATTGTGTATTGACTATGTAGATCAAAGGAAAATAAAGTAAAAAAACAAAGGCCATGTCCAACTTTCGTGAGGTAAGTTTTTAATTATTCCTGAATTCTGATACTTGTCGATATCTGCTTCTAAAAAATGGTTGTTTAACTTTTATAAAATAATTCACTTTTTTATATTCTCACTTAATTTTAAGTCTTTATTTTACATTGACGTTTATATATATATATATATATATAAAGTCATATTTCCGAAGTCGGGGTGGCGGAAAACACCAGTTGCACTTAAAAAGTTATCCAGACATTCCTCTCCAAATATTAACATATATACAAAGTCAACATTAAAAAGTGTCTGGGAATTTGATCGTTTCAATTTCAACTTTATTATTCAAAAAATTAAATTACAATATAGTGTTTTACAGTTTGTTTGTAATAAATATCAAATTTATCGTTTAGTGTCTGGGCTTTCAAATTTAATCTTACTAAAAGCCACACTTGAATTTAATATCTTTCCACTATTCAGGCAGCTTTTCCTAATGTTTTAATAGTATAATATGCGTTTTTGCTAGTGCTTGCAAAGGTTTTTATCTGTAAAGTTCATACGAGCTATGATGACTCTGATAAGTACATATCCCTCCGACAACATAACTGATATTAAGTTTGAGATAAAAATCGTATGAAGTAAAAAAAAAAAAAAAAAATATTGCTACACTTTCAGATATACTTGTATTTCGACAAATCACGAACATTTTCTTTAGTAAAACATTAGCAATTTACTTATCTTGCGTATATTATTGACAAATAAGCTTGATTGTATTCTTTCAAATCCAAGCATAGCGAATAAACGTTCAGGCATACTTTGATGTATTTCGTTAAGCCTCATATGTTAAGACATCTACTGGACTTGCAAATGGTTCACATGAATATTTTCGTGTTTTAGTACCAATAATTTTCTTTCATAACATTCTTATCTCGTAAATGAATCTACATATCAATCAACAATACTCATACTGAATGGCTTCTTTGGGCCAAATTTGAAAGTTTTCCAACTCTCCAAAACCATTGGTTTAATAACTTCGTGTATGAAGTCACAAGTATTATTTATTATTAATATTATCATACAATACTTGAAAATAGTTAACACGAAACGAGAACTACGCAAATGTCTCTATATAGGCTTGAGAGGCATTTTCTTTCAACTCAACTTTTGTGATGGCTCTTACTACTACGGTTGGGATGCAGTCCACTTCTGTTAAACGTAGTAAATGTTAATGCAACAGAAACTGATACAAAAACATTTGAATCCATATCCTTTTGGTATTTTTTTTGTATATATTGTAACTTGTGAGCAATATTGTTAGTATTTATTTCAAATAAAAATTTTACAATATATTTTAACGTTCCAACATTGTCATAGTCAATTTAAATTGACACCAGGAAGATATGGTTTGAAGACGTTGTTTGTAGTTATACAAAACTCATTTTTCACACATTTTGATTAACCTAATTCTAATTTTCAGCGTAAATTAGACGAATCATTAAAATACATTAGATAAGAATTGAGCGTTTCCATCTTAAATTTAATTTTACAGTTAAGCTAGGTGCAAGTATCTGGTGGCGGTGGCTGACTACAGCGTCTAAGTAAATATCTATCTGGAGTTCTTGGAAGTTAAAAAGCGGATGTTTTCTATGCTACAAAATTCGGTAGAATGAATTAAGACTCTGGAGTTTTTCATTAATTACCACTAATGAACATAATTTTAATTAAGGGCAAACATATTGTCTATGTGCCTTTTTTTTTTTCGTCATTGTTCCAAAAAATGTTCGGACCCTTGCTGTCTGTCTTTGTAAACAGTAAACAGACAGCTTTTTTTTTTTTTTTTTTTTTTCAAAGACCGTTACCTTGACCGTTACTCGTGTGGTTGCTTCCTGATTACTTCAATGTTCTTTCAGTCAATATGTTTATTTATTATTTCTTACAATCTTCATGCCCTGCCATCTCATTCAGTATTACCGTCTTAACTGTAACCCCCTACCTTGAGTTGTTCTCTAGCTTTATTGGATGAAATTTAGTATAAAATATTTGACAAGGTATTCATTCGTGTTGTAACAGTCAGGCTTATAAGCAGAAACTTAGCAAAGTAATGCATTTTTCGCTATTCAGTAGTCCATCGATTTTTATCCACTCATTTGTACCATTGCCTTTCATGTCGCCCCCTTCTAGACAGTGGCAATCGAATTGAACTCTTCGTGACATATCATTTTGTTTGTTGTATCAACGGATTTTCAGACATTCTTGCAACAAGATGTGGTTTTTCTTCTCTACATCTCACCGTTACTCATTTTACATTTTCTTTTGTCCAGTGCGTTCATCTTGTTCCACACGTGGACCTCGTATATACGATCCATCGCTAAAGATGCTTAAAAGATACCTAGCCCCCTCCTCCTACGCTCTACATTTTTCAAGAGTCAATTTAGTACTGTTGCCATTTATGTAGGCACCTCCACTTTTTCGCTGGAAAAGCAGCATAGCCTGAAGGAAAAGGCCCTAAACTAAGTAAAAACAGTTTTCTAAAATTTTTAAATTGTTCTAACAAGCTCATTTAGTGGTAGAACATCTTTTTTTTTTCTCTCGCCAGTGAAAGCGATAAATTGACGTAGGTATGTACAAAAAATCACTGCCGATTTTCGATACCTCAATTTAAATTTAATTTTTAAAAATAAAAACGTTTTCTTGAAGCTTTAATTTTACCTTTAATTGAAAGCCAAGAGATTAAATTTACTAATTACCATAAGCAAAATACCCTGGTTTAGTTCAAACCGAAATTATATTGCTCGGAATCAAAAATTTAACTGCAAAAAAAATCTTTTTTAAATTTACCGCCATTATTGACGAATCGACAGATTATGTAAACAGTAGCTAAATTTCTGATTTAAAAATCTTGCAAAAAAAAAAAAATATACCTCCTTGATACGTTATTTAGGTTGATTTTTATAATTGAAACCTTCCTTTATCTGATTTCAAACAAGTATTAAGTGCTTACTGACTTGATATTTACGAAATAAATCACTCTTTAAAAACAGTAGCCCTCTTGTCAGCGCTTATCTAGGCGATAAATTACGTGTTGACAAGTAGCAGGTGTGAATGACGTTTGGATGGCGGCCGTAAGTGACAAAAAAATCGTGTAGCTTAAAACGTAATATTTGGAAATTGAAAATTTTTTTTGTTGTTTTTTAACTAAATAGTAAAATTAAAAATTTAATATAATATTTTCAGCAAGTATAACATTTTATAGAATTTTAGTTTAGATTTATAGCCAGACTGTGCTTTCTGAATGAATGAAAATAAAATGTGCTTTCTGAATGAATGAAAATAAAATGTGCTTTCTGAATGAATGAAAATAAAATGTGCTTTCTGAATGAATGAAAATAAAATGTGCTTTCTGAATGAATGAAAATAAAATGTGCTTTCTGAATGAATGAAAATAAAATGTGCTTTCTGAATGAATGAAAATAAAATGTGCTTTCTGAATGAATGAAAATAAAATGTGCTTTCTGAATGAATGAAAATAAAATGTGCTTTCTGAATGAATGAAAATAAAATGTGCTTTCTGAATGAATGAAAATAAAATGTGCTTTCTGAATGAATGAAAATAAAATGTGCTTTCTGAATGAATGAAAATAAAATGTGCTTTCTGAATGAATGAAAATAAAATGTGCTTTCTGAATGAATGAAAATAAAATGTGCTTTCTGAATGAATGAAAATAAAATGTGCTTTCTGAATGAATGAAAATAAAATGTGCTTTCTGAATGAATGAAAATAAAATGTGCTTTCTGAATGAATGAAAATAAAATGTGCTTTCTGAATGAATGAAAATAAAATGTGCTTTCTGAATGAATGAAAATAAAATGTGCTTTCTGAATGAATGAAAATAAAATGTGCTTTCTGAATGAATGAAAATAAAATGTGCTTTCTGAATGAATGAAAATAAAATGTGCTTTCTGAATGAATGAAAATAAAATGTGCTTTCTGAATGAATGAAAATAAAATGTGCTTTCTGAATGAATGAAAATAAAATGTGCTTTCTGAATGAATGAAAATAAAATGTGCTTTCTGAATGAATGAAAATAAAATGTGCTTTCTGAATGAATGAAAATAAAATGTGCTTTCTGAATGAATGAAAATAAAATGTGCTTTCTGAATGAATGAAAATAAAATGTGCTTTCTGAATGAATGAAAATAAAATGTGCTTTCTGAATGAATGAAAATAAAATGTGCTTTCTGAATGAATGAAAATAAAATGTGCTTTCTGAATGAATGAAAATAAAATGTGCTTTCTGAATGAATGAAAATTTAAATTTCTTTTAAAAGAAAGAATTAAATTAAAATAACCGAACTGTTATTTATTAATATTTTTCTGAAATATTAAATATTTTTATGTTTAGATATTACAAATTTATCTTACATTATTAATATGCTTTCTGAAAAAATTAAATTTCTTTTAGAATAATTTTAATTTAATAAAAAAAGAATTAAATTAGAATCAAAGTTTGGTTTGTTTAGTTTTCGATGTAAGGGGAATTCATCCAAAGACTTGTTAACTTCTAAAAACAATACGACCTCTACGGAAACTTGTTTCGATCCGTATGGAACACCGTACTTAATAGAAATTTCCAAAATTTAATTATTTGTAATTATTTTAAAAGTAAAATTGGTGAATGATTTTTATTAAACTTTTCAATTTTCGATAGGCAATGTGATAATCAATTCTTAAGAAGAAATTAAACAACGTTTTAATAAAAGGTTTTTAAAATATTTTTAACACTTTTATGAATTATTATAATAAAAAGTAAAAAAATAAAAACAATTATTTCAAAATTTTATTAGTAAACGAAAAAAATTTTTTTCTTCAGAGTATAATGTCCTTAATAATTATTATTTATTCCAGCAATTAAAAGTTTATCAAATTAAATTATATCAGAGATTTATTGCATTTTTATTTTACTCTTCGGAGCAGATTTTCGGTCAGGTTGTCCACTTTAGAATAAAAAACATAGATGATTTATATGCCCCAATGAGTCCTGCATTTAACTAATAAAAAAAAATTATACAGCTAATTAAAATTTATTAAAATTTCATGGATTTACGTAGAGGGGGGGTAACAGAGTTAAAAAAAATATTTTCACCAAGAAATTTAAAAAAATAATAATTTCAAAAATAATTTCATTCATTTGTGAATGAGTACTGAAAGTTTCATTCAAATCTGACTATTATTTGATTTTTGCGAGAATTTTCAAATTAATGTGTTTGTTACCGTGAAAAAAGTGGGTTGTATCAGCATTACCACGTAACCTATTGTAATAAAGGCGTAATTTTTTTTTTAGCCGCTAACTCAAATAAAACATTTTCTATCAAAATTTCGAAAATGTTAGAGATTCAAAAAATTTTAAAAATAATTAAAAATTGCTTTGATCTTTCCTCTTAATAAAAATATAAATATTTTGATGGAAAAAGTTAGTTTTATTAAGTTTATGAACTTTTTTATTCATACTATGCTGTTTCATGCTGTTTTTTAGCGATATTTTGTACGTAAGGCATTTTTTCACTGCGAAAGACATTAATTTGGAAATTCTTGCCAAAATCAAATAATCGTCTGATTTTGATGAAAATTTCAGGACTTATTCATAATTGACTGAAATCAGTTTTGAAATAATTATTTTTAGAAAATATTGTGAAAAACATTTTTTTAAAATATGTTACTCCCTACCCTCCAATTAATTTCCAGAAATGTCGAAAAATACGACTAGGTCTCAACATATAGCTTTAATTAAATTCAAGAGTCATTGGGGAATGCAAATCAACTGTCTTTTTTCTTCAAAGCCTGCCACTTTTTAGAAAATCTACTCCGAATTAGGAAAACAAAAATGCAATAAAACTATGCCATTTTTTTTTATTTAGATAAACTTTTAATTGTTTTTATAAACATAAATTAAAATTATATCATAGTCTGAATAAAAAAAATTCCCGTTAGTAATGAATTTTTACAAGAATTGTTTTTATTTTTATTTTATTAAAATAATTTTTAAAAGTTTCATAATTTCCTCCTCATAGGTCTCTCAGATTTTTTATTTATTTATGTGTGGCAAATATTAATCGAAAAATTTAAACACTTACTCTAAGAAGGGGTGATCCTTTTTTGTAAAATAATTAAAACATTTTAATTTTCTGCATATTGATTTCCCGTTTTTTGTTTGTACGGGTGGCCGTAAAAGGTCACGTGACCCAAGGGTTGTCCTCCCTTACATGAAAAAAAAATCCGTATATAAACCTCTTCATACCAAATTCGTCTTCCATAGTTTTGGCCAGCTGCTGTAAATCATTCATCATCGCCTCCTGATTAGGTGTTGACAGCTGAAGATAACAAGGCTACCGTAATTGAGGAATGCTTTTTGAAACATTTTCCAAACAGTTAGCAAGTAATTCTTGTTTCAAGTCAACCTAAAGTAAGTTTAAATTCGTAATTTGAAGAAAATAATGTGTAAGTGAGGTGTATTTTATTTTTGTAAGCTTTTTTTTTAAAACCGAGAATTGGCTTCTGTTTACAATCGATGAAAAATGGCGGAAATTTTAAAATTTTTAAAAATATTTAAAACATTTTTGATTCCGATCAATATAATTTCGGTTTAAAACACACCAGGGTATTTTGCTTACTGAAATTAGTAAATTTAATCCGTTGGCTTTCAATTAAAGCTAATTTTAAAGCTTGAAGATAACTTATTTATTTTTAAAATTTCAATTTAAATTTAGGCATATAAAAATGAGTGGAGGTGCCTACATTTATGGGTTGGAGCTGCCTCGTTTTCACTTTCGAGTTTTGATAGCTCAAAAGCATCTACGCTACCTTGTGAGTGATTTTTCCATCTTAAAACCCCTTTTTCAGATACGAAACTCTATTCTGTTGCTATTTACAGGACACTGGTGTAATGGTTAGTAAGCTTCTCTCACTAGAACCTATTACAATTGATTAGTGAGTTCGATCCTCACTGGGTACCCATACTTTCGGCCTTGCGCCACATCTAAGCGACACTTAGAAAATATTCTATTTCTATGACAAATGTTCTGATGAGATACATTAATTAGTTCCACCAATTCTATCTCTAGCTATGACACGTACACTGAGGCTAATCAGCTACCTTAAGTTCGTATTCTGTTAGTAAGAGAGTTCCACTCACAGCTTCTTCCTATAAACCACTGATTTGTGTGGCCGATTCTCAAGGGGATGATTTGTCGACAACTACAATCTAACCTGTTCAAGTCTAGGTTTTAAGTTATTTTCCACGTCCTCTCTATTATAATAAAAAACGTTGTATTGGCATGTATTATAATATTTCGTTAAAAACGACCGACAAAGGAAGATTGGGACGCTAGCAGGAGGAGTGGTGATTGTAGCCTGGTTGATCTGATTGACGAATTTGGTCTCGTCGATAGATACCGGGTCGATCATCCGAGTGGGAGAATGTGGACGTGGACGCATAGTTGGCCCTCTACCAAGGTATCTAGTTACCTGGATAGAGTGTTAGTCAGAGAAGCCGAAATAGACTTTTTAGAATATCCAACGTTCCACTGGTTAGGATACACGGTCCACAAACTTGTTTGTGCCCGTGTAGCGTTAGAATTTAGGCCTAGAATGGCTGGTTATTGGAAGTTCAATCAGTCCTTACTGGACAGGCAGAACATTCGGTACTAGCTAATTAACTTAGTGCAGCGGGCGTTAACTAGAGGAGTCATTGGGAATAAGTGGTGGGAGAACCTTAAGAATAGCATTAGGTCTTTCGCCACTCAATACAACCAACGGCTCAAACTAGATAAGGCTGCCAAGGCGAAGACACTTAGATCTAATTACTCCCGGGCGGAGGCTGGTGGGGATCCCCTAGAAATAGCCTTAGCTAAGGAGGCCCTTGAGCGGTCGACTAGCGATCGTTACATGGGTCAGGTAATTAGACATAAGTTAAGCAAGATGTCTTCCGAAGCTGTGAAATGGGCGCGGAGCTGTGCAAGGAAGAAATTCGCTGCGGAGGCGATCGCTACATTCGATCGACTGATGGTAGGTGCAAGGCATTTCGGCGGCATTTCGAACGCCGGTTTACCAAGGAGCCTGCTCTCCGTGAAGATGAGTTTCGCAACTATTTGGCTGACATGTCCCGGCTTTTGCCGGCTGATGCGGCTAGTTGCGAGGGAGAGATTACGGAGGGCGAAGTCTACGCGGCTTTGAAGAAGGTTGGCAGTGGCAAATCGCCAGGTTTGGATGGTTTGCCCTATGAATTGTACTTGACGCTGTCGCACATTTTCGTTCTGATCTTGACTGTCGTGTTCAACAACTGGTTCCGGCAGGGGTTCATCCCCAACCGGTTCACCAGGGGTGTGGTCACGCTTTTGAGAAAAGACAAGAATGTTGGGAGGAAATTAGACGGTTACAGTCCCATAACTCTGCTAAACACAGAGTTAAAGATTTTGGCCAAGATCCTGACGAATCCCTTGCAGCTAGTTGCCGAGTCTCTGTTGGGACCTGATCAGACTTGCGCTGGGAAGGGCTGAACAATTCAGAGCAACCTGCACTTGGTCCGCAAGATCCTAGAGGGTGTAAAAGACGAGGGTAGCGTAGGTGACTTCTTGTGCAGTGACGTCGCTTTTTCCTGTGGTGGAGGTGATGGCGATTTCCTCTGTGATGGAGGAGGCTTTTCTTGAGGCGGCGGGGCTTTTGATTTAGAGCCCTTCTTCCCTCCTGTCTTCCATTCGCCCTCTTTGGGTTCCACTGCTTCTTTCTGTTTCACCGCCTCCTTCTCCGCTGTAGGTAGCTGCGATGGCTGGGTCTTTGGAGCCGGATGTTTTGTTGGACATGCTTTAGCAACATGGTCCGAGGCTCCGCAGACCCAGCAAAATGATCTC
This sequence comes from Ascarosepion bandense, assembly GCA_037127315.1. Classification (NCBI taxonomy): domain Eukaryota; kingdom Metazoa; phylum Mollusca; class Cephalopoda; order Sepiida; family Sepiidae; genus Ascarosepion; species Ascarosepion bandense. Next base: position 15,584 of record JBBBDQ010001224.1, read on the forward strand.
CTGCCCTCCACTACCACGAAGATAGATCACCCTCTTCAAGTGAGGATGTTTGGGATTTCACCTAACTCTTTACGTGAAACCGTAACCTGCAGAGTGACGTCTCCTGTTGCGAATCCCTGCTTTGATATTACGGCTGCCACCTCTGCTACCTTTCCGTACTGCACAAAGAACGCTTCTATATGGTCGGTCGAGATGTCCATGGGCACCCCATGTAATGTGATCCGGGTCTACCGGGTGCCCATGTATTCGGTCTGCATCCGGTCTGCATCTTTGTTACCAGCATAGTACCAGCCAGTTCTTTCACCTCCTCCTTGGTGCCAAGCAGGATATCCCACATGGCATGGCTGCGGCGTGCTATCATTTTGGCTTTTATGTGGAGTGCCTTAACAGCTTCCTCCACCATCTTCCTGCTGACACCCACAAATTTGTGGATTTTCGGGTTCTTCGTCAGCAGGGATATGATCCTTGCTTCTATCTCCTTCAGGCTTTCTGGGACAGAGGAGTTCCGTCCCCGAAATATACTGCGCGTACTGGCCCTTCAAATTGTCATAGTATGACCCATCGTTCATGTCCCCCCCCCCCCACTCCACGCCGAGGTGGAGGGAACCAGCGAACCTGACACTTTCGAAGCCAATGACTGGCTTCCAGTTGTGTTTGAAGGGGGTGGCGATTCACTCCTCTCTGAGTGCGGTGTCTGCTAATCCCACTCCTTCCCTCCACACCACGCCGAGGTGGAGGGAAGCGGCGAATCAGGCCTTTCCGAGGCCTCCGACATGTCTTCCTTCGGCAGGAGGCTCAACCTACTGATCTCTCCGCGCAACGCTCGGATCACGAGTACGGACGCCAACGAACGCGAAGCGGACACCACTGAAACGAAACCCGACACGGACCTTCTCTAACCAATACGCCTCTGACGTAAGCCTCCGTCTAATAACGACAACTCCCGTATAATGACGATGACTCTGCTCGTCAGGATAAGAAGGCTGATGAAATAGATATAAAGTAGCAATATATAGGTACCCAATCAAAAGACTAAACCAACTTGGTTTAGTCTTTTGATTGAGTACCTATTAAGTCTTATTGAGTCTTAGCAATATATAGGTACTTAATTATTTTGATTGAATACCTATTGAGTTTTATTGAGTCGTAGCAATACATAGGTACTCAATCAAAAGACGAAACCAACTTTCAAGACGAACTAAAATATAGTATAACAATTACTAGTATTAGCATTATTATTTTTGTTACTATTACTATTGTTATATATATATATATATATTCTTTCTTTGATCTCGTTTATCTAATTTGAAGGTCTACCAATCTATTCCATTCAAAATGCTCAAAACATCATACACTTATGACTGACAGGGACGGAGTGCCATGTTTATATGTGATTTCAATTTAGTTCATTCTTTGTGATGTTTCAATTGTCTTCATCCTCTTCCCACTATGGAATTTAAATCACCTGCACTAGAAAAGTTTAAAACTCCAGAGTTTATGCAATCTGTATTTAGTCCATTTAACATAAGGCAATTTACATGGCTTAATTTGGGAAGACGTTCATTATCGGTGGGTCATAACTTTTGCATCCTTTATCTTCAGTATCATATATTCAGATCCATATCTCTTTCTTATTAACAACGGAAAGACAACGTTCACTCACAATCCTGAAGGGACTGAATATTATTTGGAAAATACCATGTTTATTAAACTTACAGTTTTGTAAAAATTCTTTCGATTTTATTTAGGTTTTTCATATTGTATTACAAAAACTAGATCATTTATGTATTGTTAATCCCTGTCTAATCCCTGTTCTGTCTTCCATTTGCACGGTCCTGTCCTGGGCATGACGGTAAACTGCAGCAAGGTTGTGAGGAGCATGGAACCACCTCTTAATTGCTGTTGTTCTCAAGCCCACCCTGACCAGGAGTGGTAGCACCTGTTAGGGTCCCAACTATGGGCAAATAATCCCTAAACTGGGGTCAAAACACTATGAAAGTACGAAAATAGACTTTTATAGAAATATACACATAAAAAAAAACTTTTATAGAAAAATGTACATTTTTGAAGGAAGAATACCATAACACATTTTTAAGAAAAAATAAATTTAGCAAAACATTTTGAAATACAAAACTAGAAGACATTTTCAGTTTCCTAAAATAAAAAAACAAAAAACAAATTTTCATTAAAATCCAACTAAATCGACCTTCTCACTATAACCGAATAGTTAAAAAAAAATACCTTAAAACCCCATCTTTTTTTGCATTAAATAACCCTCAGAGGTTGATATGGCGTTAAAAAAAACAAAACTCAAATTCCATTTGCACAAGTTCGTTATGTTACTTTGTCCCTATTGCATTTATTATCTTGTGAGTGCCAAATTCTCCAAGCCACCTTCTGTGTCACAAAAATTTCAACTGTCATTTTAGTTTCCATTTTACTTCTTCATTGCTTACATTTACCGTCTGCTGTATTTTCAGGATTCTTCTACAAAACTACATCTTTTGCTTGAAGTCTCCTTTTCATCCGCGAAGAAATAGCTCAGCATTCAGTGCTCTATTGGAAGATTTATAGTAAATAACAGTCGAGCACTTTTCATTTCGTTTCCAATGAAAATATCCTGTTTCTTAATTTGTTTAGCTTTTGGAAGTCATAAAACGTTTGTAAATTTAATTTTAGATGACAGTTCTTTTTGAGTTCTTAACACTTAGGCTTTTAAAAAAAATATAAAAACGAATCTGCAATAGCTAGTAACACTGAAGTACACCAAAACGTTGTGATAAAAGTAAGAAAGATGAGGATAACAGTCCGAATATAAATAACTCGTCTCAGAAATTGCCAACTTATTTTTTTGATCCTTTTAGTTTTTTCTTCAACATTTTCTCTTTTCCTCTTTAGTCACCTCTTGCTTAACATGATCCCAATAAGACTAAATAGATTTTAAGGATGTGCGCTGGATATCCGCTCGGAATGAGTTTGGATTCCATTTTAATTCCTTGCATTCACTTACACGCAAATACTTTTGGGAAAGGTATTAATCTCTCTTCCCTCCAGTTATGGGTTAAATAATAGATTGGTTTCTATAGCCTTGACTGGCAACCAGTCTACACCATAATGTAATGGCAACCTACTGTGGGATAATCTTCTGCCCAGTCAGTCATGTCTCTTTCGGGACATGATCGCCCAAGCATGAATCACTGCGGTGGAAATTCTCAGGGTCAGCCTGGAATTCTTCACAGTTGCTTGGAAGCGAGCATGAAATGTCCTGGAAATGTCAACTTTTTCAGCTTCTACTCTGCTGTCGGCTTTTTGGAGCCCATATGGCAGACAGCCTACTCATCTTAAGATCTCAGCTGAAACAGTGTTGACCCAACTGGAACTAATGCCTATGACCTTAGCTGGACAGTAAAACGTTTGTCATCTAAAAGAATATAGTGAATGGCATCACTTTGTTTATTAGTGGTTGAGCTTTTTGGGCGACCTGATTGAAGGCCATCTTCTTGTGCTGTTCTCGCCTTGCTTTAATTTTGCAGCCAAATTTTTATAGTTGCACAGGGAGAAGAGTCCTCATCAAGTGTCTGTACCATGAATTTCCTTGGGTGTCATACATTATTTTTGCAGATACTTTGACTGCTAAGTCAATTTTGTCAATTTTTAGATTTGTCGCACACTTTTTGTATGAACCTCACCTGCACAGAAATCAAAACAAATCTGAATTAGCTTTTCTAGTGTTATAAGAAAATGTTCAGCGATGTCTTTTCTTTTTTGGTGAGGCATAGAACTTTTTAACGCTCTTCGTACGTATTTAGTTTCACCTGTAAGGGATAACGACATTTTCTTAGAATATAAGTTGGTGAATTCCAGATAAAAAAAGAAAAACGAACTCGCGTTTGTTTTTCTTTCTTCCCCAGATTTGTTACTGCTTCCGAGTACTGCAAGAGATAAGATTTTTCACTTTGTCCTCTTATCTACCGAGAGCCTAGTCCTGGGTATGACAGTCAACTGCATCCTCTGATTGGGATGTTGCGAGGTGCATGGAACAACCTCTTAATTGCTGTTGTTTTCAGGTCCACCATGATCCGGAGAGATTGCACCTGTTAGGGTCCCAGCTATGGGTAAATAGTTTATCATCAAACTGGAGTCAAAACACTATGAAAATATAAAAATACTTTTATAGAAATATATAGATATATTGAAGAAAAAATACTACCGACAATACATTTTTTGAATACAAAACTGGAAGAGATCTTTAGTTTTCTAAAATAAATCAAAAATAAAAATTAAATTTTTATCAAAATTTGATTAAATCAACCTTCTCACTATAACCGAACATTAAAAAAAACTACCTTAACCGCCCCCAACTTTTTGGCATTAAATAACCTACAGAGGTTGATATACCGTTAAACAAAACTCAAACTCTACCGAGAGCCAATGAAATCACTGGCAATAAATACACATGCAGCTTTAAAAGATATTTCGTTATATATACTATTCTTTATTTCATTATATTTATGCCCGCCATATTTTTTAGTCCGAATTATGTTAGCACTATAACATATGCCCTAGTTTATTACTTTATCACTGCGTTAGCATAGGTGAGCGACGTAAATGCTTATTCATGGAAAAGCTTGGGTACGTTCCAGCTTGTAATGAAAATCGCGTTACGACCTATTATAGGAACGGACCTCTGTCAAGGACCCCTGTATTTAAAACCAGTTTGGAATGAAAGATCACAAAAATGGCAATACATTCAAATGGATAGACAGAACACTAGAAAAACGAAAGAGGATGTAGTAGAAAATTGCTTTTAATTCTCATATGAAATTAATTCATGTTTGTATGACGTTTAGATAAATGCATAGACAAGTTACAAAAATCGGTAGGAATAAGGGTGAAAATTAGAAGGTGAAGGGTAAGATAAGAGCAGAGGTAGGGGATAATGGACAATATTAATCAACACCTATGGAATTTCTACGGGTCGAGTAGAATATAATGCACTTTTGTAAAATGGTAATATTACCCGTTTCCTTATAAGGAAACGTTCAGCATTCATTGACCGAGAAGCTATTGCTACATTCGACTTCTCTTAAAATAGTTTTCTTTCAAGGAAAATAGATTTTTCAAGTCCAGTATGTGTTACCATACTTTCCACTATTGATCGGTGTTTCCTTCATAACTTTTTATTTGAATTAGTTTGGAAAATTAACATTTTCATTATGGCATTATTTTCTTGTCAAATTAGATATGTTACCCATTTTAGTTGTTGCTGCTATTAAGTCCTCCCTCAAGTGACTTGGCTTCTATTATTTGATAACTTTTTGTAATTCGGTGGCGTCAGTCAACGAGATTCAATGTCGATACTGCTGATAATTTAGATATTTATGAACGAATTTGGCTCCATGCATGACATTTACATTTGACGTCTCGATCTGAAGAAGCGTTTTAAGAACATGGCTCTATTATTTTTTTTTTTATTGATGCTTTCGTTTTTGTAGCAATTTGTGGTCTTGGGTAAAACTACCCCTGGTGCAGCAGATTCTATGTTTAACTTCGTTTATATCCTCTACTAAATTTATTATAAAATACGATTAACAGAAGTTTTTATAGGTAGGTTTATAGCGAAGAATCTTGAATTGTCTCTAAGTTTGTTGTTCCATTTCTGAGTATTGCTGTAAAACTTTAAATAAGATGATTGAAGTTAATGGGATTAATGTCGTTCATGGCTTCATTTTTGTCTTTCGTTTATACTAATTTTGTTTGATTGTAATTGTCCTGTCCTTATTTTAATAGCCGAAAAACCTTATTTTTATGATTAACGTTTGTTATAAATAATAGCTTTGCCAAAAAATTGCTACAAAATCAAAACATCAACCTGAAAACTCGAGTCGTGTTTTTAAATAGCTTCTTCAGATCGTGTCTATCATGTGGATATCAGGCATGGCGCCACACCAGTTCTTAAATATCTAAACTGCCAACTGTATTTAACCGCTTTCTCGAATCAATGGTTAAAAATAATTTTGAGTTAGTGAAGCATGTGGATCATGGCGAAGACCACACTTCTTTGAACCTCGTGGATTAACGCTACACAATCATTAAGAACTCTACCTGTGGAATCGACCTTGCAAAATTTATTAAAAAAGCAGATACAGTTTAAATATTGCACTCATCTGAGTCCTGATAAAAATGTACATTAGCATAAAATTTACTTCTGAACAATAATTCATATTACTAAACGCACAGATGCTGGATTGAAAAACGAAGTTTAAAGCTCGCGTTAGTCTCCGCTGATTGGCTAATAAATAAATCTCTGAAAATACTTTTTTTATTTTAGGAAAATAGGTTTCTCAAGTCCAGCATGTGTTATCATCCTTCCTAATATTTATAGGGGGTTTCCTTCCTAATGTTTTATTTGAATTAGTGTGGAACGTGAAAACATGTTCAATTTCGCCCAAACTTAAAAGTGTTCGTGATTCACTTTTGCTAGTATTTAAGGAGGAAACCCAGCGAGAAACTTCACTTGGGCATGAAGCAGACGTCCATGTAAGTCGCCATCTAACAGGCAGAAGAACAATCGCCCACTTCATTTGCCATGCAGTGCGAACCTGAATCCTTAAGTGAGAAATTTCCTTTTTAGCTCTATTCCTCTCACTTCAATTTCAACTCTTATTCACTCATTCAATATTCCTCAGTGAGAATTCGACCTTCATCCGTGCATCACTGAAATACGAACGGTTGAATTTCGTTAAGTACCTCTTAACGCACCATTCACGCACTCCTTTTAATTCATCCAAAGGAACAAATATTTTACATTTTCTATACCTTTGAACTCACTTTCAAGCATCCTATTTCAATAAATTGTTTTTATTCTCTCAACAGAAAAATTTAATCTCCACATTTTGTATATTTTGTGAATATACATTTTGTCTGTTCTTTTGTTACTAATTACCAGGGTTTTCTTCATTATTTGTTTGTGTTTTCGTTGTTAATCTCCTAAGCTATAAAATTTAAAATTTGGGGAATATAGGCCGCGTTCCCCTACAGACCAAATAACAGAAACCATTTCTCTTTAAAGAATTTCAGCAGCAGCAACAGTTAACCTGGATATCACACATTTGAAGATGAAATTATAGTGTTATCCGTTCTAATGAAGAGTAGTTGTATGTTGTTGCAGATTAACGGAATTTGGCCTCGTTGTAGATAGCCCACTATAAGTCATAAAGATTATAAATCAAGAAAAGCAAATTGAGTTTAGAAATAACATTTTATATATACACATATCAAGTAAGGTTTTTACAATTAAAGTAATTCTTTAAATATGGGTCCAACGGACGTTAAAATGTTCATGGCAATAAAATCTGAAAAGAGAATTTGTGCGTATGAAAGTGGGAGCGTTGTAAATAAGAAATGTCTTTGATGTATCCGCTTCTTTGGTCAGTAAGTAGTTAGACAGCGAAGAATAAGATGAGAGAGAAGGGAGGCGAGCATAGTAATTCGCTTGACTTCGGTCAAGGGCGATACTAATTACACTCATCTCTCTCGGGTCTGTTTGTGTGTCTGTCTGTGTGTCTGTCTGCATCGGTCTGTCTGGCAATGCTTTCTGTATCGGCTTTTTATTTCGACTTTTTGGATCGCAGCAGATCATTTGGGAATTCACATCCATATTTGATTCTGGGCTTCCCATTGGCCGATGAATAAAATTCGTGTAGGCTCGCGAACTGGAATTTGATATTTAATTAATTTTGAGTTTTCAACCGGAACATCTGCGCGGAGCCGGGGTGCGCACCGACGAGTTTTGATAATCTGCTTTTTGGTTGTGAGAGTGCAAACATCCGGTCCCTCGCTTTGCTCGGTATCACCACAAAATAATGTCAGAATATTGACGTTCCATACTAAAAAGTAAGAAAGGAAACTTCTAACACTGGAAATAGTGATAAGAGCCACTGAACTTGAAACTTAATTTTCCGAACAAATTTCAAGAATTTAAAAATTTCAACTGAAAGAAGTACTATCTGTTTGGTCAATGACTGCCAAATGTTTCCTTATAAGGAAACGCTAATATTATCATTTGGCTTCTAGTTTTTAGGCTTTGCTTCTTGTATTTTACGACAAACACATTTTTGTTTAAAATATACTTCTGTTTACTCTGGGAATGACTTCGGCAGCAACTCACTTTAATGGAAGAAAGAAAACAATGAAAAAGAAAAACTAACCAGTTCACAACTGTACATTGTTCACACATCAACTAATTTTTGATAATTAATTTACTTAATATATTTCTTTTACATTGTCAGATAATTTAAGATTTGCTAATCTATGCGAAATATCAGTTTATTTATAATAAAAAAAAATGATATCGATGGTTTATCGTTGTCACTTGTCAGATTACAAAAGAAACGACGTAGGACCTTGTGAATTGATATTTCACTGGTTGTTAGTGTTGCCGGATGCTTGATTATTAGGTACAATCAAATGTCAACAAGAAATCCAAGAGAGGAGTGTTGTTGTTACTTTTATGGATCGTCTCCGAACACCCCACCTTTGTATTGCCAATGTTTGAAGAAAACCCAAAAATGTTAAAAAACCAAAACAACAACAAAAAACATTAGAACCAATCACTATCCGCTGGGAGTTGTTAAACATAATTTAATTGGATTGTTAAATTAAAAATTTTTTATTTATTTATTCATATCACCCCGAGCAAGGCAGTAACGTCACTGATGTGCAGGGGGCTACGTAAGAGTGAAGATTGGAAAAGAGAAAACCGGAAACCACATCCTAAACAGGGAACAAGGGATGAGCCTCTTCACCTGTTTAATAGACGTGTTGCGGATATTAACATTGGAATCATGTAAAGTATCTCCGCCTCCCTTTCACCGCCCTCTTTTTGCCCCCCCCCTTTCACCGCCCTCGTTTTGCCCCCCCTTTCAACGCCCACTTTTTGCCCTCCACTCTTTCACCGCCCTCTTTTTGCCCCCTTTCTTTCACCGCTTTTTTTTAGCTCCTCCTTTCTTTCTCGTCTTTGATTTTGTCTCCCCACTTTCCTCTCTTTCTCGTCTTTGATTTTGTCTCCCCACTTTCCTCTCTTTCTCGTCTTTGATTTTGTCTCCCCACTTTCCTCTCTTTCTCGTCTTTGATTTTGTCTCCCCCCCCCTCCTTTCTTTCTCGTCTTTGATTTTGTCTCCCCACCCCTCCTCTCTTTCTCGTCTTTGATTTTGTCTCCCCACCCCTCCTCTCTTTCTCGTCTTTGATTTTGTCTCCCCACTTTCCTCTCTTTCTCGTCTTTGATTTTGTCTCCCCACTTTCCTCTCTTTCTCGTCTTTGATTTTGTCTCCCCACTTTCCTCTCTTTCTCGTCTTTGATTTTGTCTCCCCCCTCCTCTCTTTCTCGTCTTTGATTTTGTCTCCCCCCCCTCCTCTC
>JBBBDQ010001224.1:32500-197500 GCA_037127315.1 Ascarosepion bandense
TATAGATGTGTGTGTGTGTGTGTATTTATATATGTGTATATTTCTACACACACACACACACACAAGTGTATATGTATATAAAATTATCATGTCTTTAAAATAATCTCAAAATATATTGCCCTTGATTTTGGGAGGTGTTTCAATTTATTTTTATTATAATACTCTATTCAATTCTAACATTGAGTTCTGATCGGATTACGATTCCTCAGGGAACTTGCCTTATAAATTACCAAGAATACCACACACACACACACACACTCCTGTCATTCTTGGTGGGGGGATAACTTGTGAGGAAATAGCTTATTATACTTTCAATTTTCTCGTTGCTTTTTTTTTTTTTGGACGGCAGAGGTATCCTCATAATATAAAAAGTAATTCATTTCCGAAAACCTGTTACAATATCGAGATTAATTTTTTAGACTTGTTTCATTTTGACTTTTCTTATATGGAACTCACATGTTGGGCCCTCTCTTTTACTGTCAGTCATTTACTTGTATTATTACGATATAATATACGGGTTCATTTATTTATAGTAGCGTATTTAATGAATTACTCAGGTTGCAAGGGAAATCGTAAAACCGTGCTTTACTAACCAGATTTGTTTTTCAGAAATATTCGAAATTATTGAAATTATGTTTCTAAAATAGATTTTTAAAAATCGTATATTAAAGTTATTCTTAGTAAATCAAGCTGAAAAACTTTCTTGAGAAAGCAATATTTACAATATTCTTTACAAGTGAGTTTCTACTCCATAGAAAACTGTATTTCTTTAGAGAATTAGGATATAAAATCCCGAAATTGTCCGGAGAGAGTTAATCAAACGTTATCTTAAATTGAGTATTTTTTCGTTTGTCTCTTGTTTCTTATACGTACTGAGTGACTCATTTCTAGCTTATTCTTGGATTGTAAATATTTACCAAAATGAATACAGCGCGTTTTACTGGAATCGATTCAATTTTCATAAAGATAATTATTGTTGAAGCAAACTTTCGTTTTGATTGTTGGGTTTTGATATTTAGTTTTAATCTTTTTAGCCCAAGCAAGACATTAAAACCAACTAGAATGCAAATATAAACTGGATCTGAATAAGCAGAGGATATCAAAAGACGGTATAGCGGTTGCTTTGTGTTTTTTTTTTATCCACATTCGAGCCATGTAATTTACTAGTCTGCGATTGGCTTATAAATAACTACTGTTATTGTATAGGACAATTTAACAATCGCAGTCGCTTTAACCTTTCACCTCAGAAGCAACTTTCACGTGTGTTTTGTTAATTGGTTAATTTTTAAACCAATCATAGATTTTTCTTGTATAAACAAAGTTTCTCCCTCGCTTGATCCACTTTCTTCACATAAATAGACGACTTTTCTCAAGCTTAATCAGTAGACCCCACAGGCTGCCTAAGACTACACCATATGTAAGTCTCTCTACTCATCTCTCGTCTAACGCACACACGGACACAGAACTTTGTCTTCTGTCTGACATTCCTGCCTAACGCACATACACACAGAACCTTGTCTTCTATCTGAAACAATTTCATCAAGAACTTTTGATCTTTGAACTCTTGACCAAAATCTGTGTCATTTACAATTACATTCTTTCAGCTTGCTTTGTCTACGAACAGATAAAGGGGAACAACTCTTTCCTCTTTACTTTACCGTGTATATACTGATATTACATGTCTTGTTGTTTGTTGAATTTATTTTAATTTATTGGTTACAAATTGGAGTTGTTGTTTTATTTCTCGTTGGACGAATCGTATTATAAATCGTTAGAGGACCAAAACCCCTCTATAGACGGGATTCCATCAGACTGAAGATGGCGTTTGACATTGCATTGACATTTTTGGGAGATCGTATTTGACAGGGAAACCGGAAGAGTTCCACAAGGGAAAAGTGGTGGGAGAAAAAATATTAGCATAAAACCTACGGGTATAAATTTCGACAATGAAACTGAAACCTAGCTGCCAATATACTACTGTGCTTAAATTCAGGATGTCTAGGTACTAATGAGGAAAGCTCATCAAAAAATTACCGTGAAAATATAGAAATAAAAAAATCCTCTATGCTGGCTTCCACCCAAAAAGAACGTTCAAGACCACAATTTTCAATAGGAAGACAAAATAATTAACTCAAGTGTTATCGCCAAGAAAATCGCAACATGAATACTAAACGGTATGCTGGAAACAAAGAAATTGTAGCACCCCCTTACTAGAGGCCAGAAATAATCCTACCTAAACATTAACTTTGTCTTCTTCTCCCTCCTCTTCTCCAGGTGCTTCCACCTAGGTCACGAACTACTTCCCAGAAATCCCTTCATCTCTCACCCCTCTCTTTCTCTCTCTCTGGCCCATCCCTACTAACCAACAACTAGTAGCAGTTCAGTTTTCTTAGTTCCTCAAAAGATTTCACACCAGCCACACGTGCTACTCCCACCAGCGGACATTTTAGCCAGTTACGAGGGATTCACACAAGAATGTAGACGAAGTTAAATAAAGTTTGTTTTAACAAGTTAATATTTGTATCTCTTAATTATTATCCAAAACATACTAGGTACAAATATTACAAAATCTTGTGAATTGGAGGTCCGTGTCTAATAGACAATCCAAAGGAAAGATCAACTGAAACGACAGCATGATTCGAATTGACAATAGGACAAATTTGCAATGCAAAAGTGTAGATAGGAGGTCAAGTACAAATCGAGTAAGGAGGCATGTTGGTTAAAATTATTAGGGAAACGAGTAGAACAATCAATTCGACATGGATTGAACGACAGAAAAATATAGTCTAAATACTAGCAAGATCAGTAGTATTATAATAAAACCACTTGATGTGATGACCCTTAAAATCTCCCAACGCAAAGATGTTTGCAGCTGAACGTAAAGAAGCATTTCTATATTGTCAGACAATTTTAAGTCTACAAACCTGAGAAGGAGATCGATAAAGAAAAATCATAGCTGAGTTAAAAGTGCATAAATATTATCCGGGGACTCAAGACACAATTCCCTTGTCATTGGAAGATATTCCCGAGTATAAACTCCGAAAACCGTGCGACAAAGATATCCTGGAACAGAGGATTCGGTGGTCGATAGTTTAGCAGAGCGCTATCTGGAAAACGTTTGAAGAGGAAAGATTGGTACGAATGTAGGAGGGAGGGTGAGGGACCTCAGCGATTTATTTTGGCAACTGGTTTACTTGTATTAATTTTATTATAATCGTTGTAGTCAGGAAATTTGAAGATGCAAATATCTCAGCATCTATACACCTTAGACAATTTTATGTTCCAACTCTCTCTCACTCACAGTTTATGGAAAAAAATATTAACAAAAAAACATGTATTTTATGGGTATCATTTTTCGTTGAACATATTTAAAACAGAAACCTGTTAAAAAATCAACGTATCATTTTGTATTGCAAGAAGTAAGTTACTTTTGTTTTTATTATAATTAAAATATACATTTTTAGAGTAAATCGTAACTGACCGCATGCCAGACGAAGCAAAAGTGATGGTCTCCATTCAACAAGACGCCCTGTCTAGTTTTTACGTACAAACGATTGAGTTTGTTACTGGAAACAATGCCGGTACTGTAGGGGGCCTCGGTGATACTTGTCAAATTGGTCTTGTGCCAAACACGACCGACGTCCCCACAATTTAAAATAGAAGGTTGAATAAAAGGTTGTAAAAATGAAAGTGTTTTGTTTGTAAATAAGTGTAATTTTATGAATAGAACTAAATAACAAATTTGTAAGTAAAATACTCGAATAGAAAATGCATGTAGTTATTTTGTACGAGTGAAATGTTCCAGAGAAATAGTAAGTAGCTAAGTGTCCCGGGGCGTCTACTGATAGTAGCAGAATGTAAAGTCTTATGTTTTTTTGTTGAGAAAGGTGAAACAAATAAATTGTACTGAGCGGCCTTTAGTCAGTTGAGTCAGTTGAAGATGTCCTGTTGTTATTGTTTTCTTGGCGGCGTGAGTGGAAAAAGAAAGGGTAATTGGAAGAAGAGGTAGAATGAATATATGTCGACGCGACATGAACTCGGTTTGAAGTTTCTTCCTTACAATGCGACGAGATGCTATTAGATATTGCTCTCATTCTGACTGGGTCGGCTTCTTGAAATTTATTTTGTTGTATTGCGACAAGGTCCGTCAGCTACTCGCTTTCATCTCAGACTGGTTTTGACCGGACAGGGGACGTTCTTAAGTAGTGAATCTCGTCATGTGACAGGCTGCGAGCGGCATCTTTATTTTCTAGGCGTAAAAAAATATTTACTCACGTCACAGATCAATTTGCTATTTCCCACCCAATCAGCATCTAGAATCTTAGTTTTCACACTGACTTTGCGTTGGTCTGGGTTTTTCCAATATATTAGTCGTTTTGAGTCAATTTGGTGAGTTTGTAATTTTACTTTTTTCGTTTGAGTTAATTGTTAGACATAGGATTTGTATCCTATAGTACCATAGTACACCAGATTTGGCATAAAGTACGTAAGTTTTGTGCACTGAGGATTTTGTCGCACTCTTTCGTTGGAGATCAATCATTTCACGAACAAACATTTCATATGAGTAGTTAAAATGTATTGATAATATTGTACGTTGGTTGCACAAATGATTTACATTTTAATACAAAAACCTTAAAATAAATATCGGGGCACTCAAAATAATAATAGTGTACATTCTATATTTTTTGTGCTTAGAGGAAAAAATTCTGTTAAAGTAATTCATTGAAACTTCAAATTTTCAATATTGTTTTTATTAATACAATTTGCGTCACTGCAAAAAGAAACATTATCTAATATTGTATTTTTACTATTTCATCCTTTGTCTAGTTCTTGCGGATTAATCTTACCTGTACATAAATACTACCTCCGTTATGTCTTAATAAGTTCTCGTATCGTCTTACAGTACTTATTCTTTAGCTACAGTCGATGAAATCAAAATATTAATTTTCATTAAAGTTTAACGGCTGCTAGTATTTGTGTTTTAAAAGAAACTGCAATTTAATGTAATCATTTCTGTTTAGGTATCACTTTTTATGCTTTCGATTGTGCTATTAAATAAAAGACAAAGAATTTGATATTAATTTCGTAGTTGTCGATTTTATAAAATGTTTTTTATTCTTGATAAAATAGCTTTAAGAAAATTGGCTTTAACATCATCTAAGTGTAAAGTCCGGTGATTAATGTGTTGACCTAAATTCTACTGTGTGTACTTATGCGGGGTCACCAAATATGTAGGGAGCGCGGTTATGTTTATCAAATTTGCCTTGTGCCAAACACAACTAAAGTGAACACAATATAAAATTATCAGAAGGTTAGAAAGAAACACTGTCTCGTTTGTATAAATAAATGAAAATTTATTTATCGAACAGCATAAAATCAGTTTGCATGTATGAAATTATTAAACTGAAAATGTTCTAAGAGAAAGTATAGGAAAGAGTTTAAAGAATTCAGTTGATTGGTTGTAGCGAAATGTGATTTATGCAGAAAAAGATAAGTCTGTTTCGCTGAGCGTATCAACAAATAGCAGTAACGGATTTGTTCCTCTTTCTTTTTGTATGGACGATGAGTAGGTGAAGAGGAGAGACAAAGAAAGCAGCACGAGAGAGAAGGTGAGAGTGTGCATATATGAGTCACCTCGACAGTTGTGTCAGGGTGGTCTAAAATTTCTGTTACATCGTGGCATTGTTGACTCTCTGTTCTCTGCTCCCTTGTCTTTGTTTGATTCAACTTTATATCAAAAAGCGATTTGACATTAGCTTGTTAGTTTTTCTTAGTTTGTAAATTGCTCTCTTTTCATTGGCTAGAATATATTTTACACTGAGTTGAGAAATTTGCCTTGGTTTTTTTCTTCTATCGGAGCCAGTTTATTTTTATTGGTCAAAATATATTTTTACACTAACTTGCGAATTTTAAAACGGTGAAAAGATATTTTTATTTCTTCACTGACACACACACACACAGTGAGAATTCAGATGTCAAACGAATCCTTGTCGGCTGAATATGCGTCCCCTCACTCACACCCAGTTTACATTTACGCGTGCTGACACATACTTTCACAGTCGTCTAGAACTTTCTTTCAACGACATACCTTTTCAACAAGTGTTAACAAGAACAAGCTTAAGAACATTTCCTGAACATTAATTCATTTTTGATTGAACTTTCATTTTATGGTCAAAGAGAGGCAACTCCTGACTTTTTCCATGCATGCTTTTTCTCGATCAACATTGAATGATTGTAAATTTGTTAATAAATACATGTATTTTTCGTTACATTCGTCGTTAGTTATTCTTTGCATGAGTCTTGATGTGATGTTTTCTCATCTCAAATTTAAATTAATGTAATGGGCTGCCAGTCAGTCCGCTACATTTCATTAGCGGCGCCGACATGATTAGTACTCCGCTACAATCCAGTTTGGAGTAGAAAGATTCTATTTTTCTCAGTGCTTTGCGTTGCTGGTGCATAGACTAATAGCTAAGTTGAAGGGTCTCTCTTTCAGTTTAACCAAGAGGACTCTTTCGGATAACTGGCAGAAACTTAGAGCGTATTTCTTCATTTCTTCGTCCAGTATTAAACAGACACCCTTTTCATTCTTTCTACTTCCTGCATAGATTATCCTGTGGTTGTCGCTGCTGAAGTCTCCATTGTTTGGCCATCTAGTTTCGCATATTCCCAGAATATTAATGTTCAATCTGTTCATCTCCTAATATTCTCGAGTTGGCCACAGTTGTTCAGCGTCCTGACGTTCTATGACCCTAGGGTAATTTTTTGTTTATTGCGCACATTTGCAAAGTAACGGTCCAGAGACACCTTTTGCTCCTGTCGTTCCTTTCCGGGCGAGGGACAAACTTCGAAGAATTGTATCCCCTTTACGCCATTTGTCGCTAAGAGGAAAAAATAGAATACAATACATCTACACACAATGTAAGGGAGACAACTAAATATATCAATTTTAATATAAGGGAGATAACTGAATTCCCAGATTTTGCATTTGCTGTTGGCTAGACTGGAGAGGGTATTTCTGACATATCTATCTTTATATATATCTTTAAATTGTGAATTGTAAGTAAATTATTCGTTGGCTATTATTTATTTATTTATTTTTTTTTGTCGAAATTCTGCTTAATGACTTGTTTTCTTTTTAAAGCATTGTTCTTTCTATACGAGGCTTAAGAGTCACAAGTTGACTATGCTGTATGAGCAGTAAGAAGTGCAGTTGGAAGGATAATGGTTAATCCTAGACTTGAAGAGATTAAGATTGTAGTAGTTGGGAAACCATCCTCTTGGGAGTCTGTTCCATGAGAAGCTGTCTTTGTGGAACTTCTTTCTTAATAAAATATGAAGGGCATGACAATTTTTATTTGTGAAGGTTAAAGCTAAAGAATGTAGCTCATCATTCCTTTTTCTATGGAAAAGGGATAGAATAGCAAGAGGAAAAAGTCACTAACATTTATTTCTAGGCAGAACCCTTAGCTAGTGACACATCTAATAATTAAAACCTACTTATCAGTTGTATGCGAGATACTTTTCTCAAACACAAATTCAAACATAGTCACTTTGCCACCTTTTATGTCAATAATTGTCTTCTATTTTCTCACTCAGTAACTCCTTGTGTCTTAGAGGCTTTACTACTTTGCTTGGGGTTAAATAATTAAAAAGATACTTTTTACTAGCACTTAAGAAGCATTACTGGGTTTAACTATCAGTGCTGAAGTCAGCCACTGTTCAAATAAGTGTATAGAGAAATAGTTGAACAATTCACAAATCTTCAAATTAAGTTTATTTAGAACTTACTGAAGTGCTGTTACATTTGGCAGAGATTGCAGTTAACATATTCACTTGGATAAATTTGAGAATAAATGAAAGTTTGGTGACTGAAAAGAGGAATTTCAACTGCAAGATGTGTCTGCTAAAAATAATGTTTTATAGTAATTTATAATAGGATTCTGCTCAATTTTGAACATGGCAACTTATATTAACTACTGCTTGGTTCTTTCTTGCAAGAAAGTACCTGTAACTTGGAGATTATAGTGACAAATAGTTCCTGAAAATCAGCCACTATATATTTAGCAACAAGAATTTTCAAGATGACTGGTGATTATTTGTCATAGATTTTTAATTTAGTTGTTTTTTCTGTATACAAGGCTTTTCAGTTTGCCTACTATTTAACCCATATTTGTGGGTGAGATGAGATGGATTTGGACTTACCTGGTTTTTCTCCATTTGCAGTAGAATAGATTGGTATGTTCAATTTCAGGTCTTTTTTTTTTTTTACTGTCTTTTGTCAATAAAAGTGACTGGGAAACCAGCAGTGGGTAAGACTCCATCTTGTGAAGACATTTCTCTTGCTGCATTTTGTTCCAAAAGTTGCATGCCACCTACTGTGCTGTGGTTTTTGAGGCAGTGTTATTTTGTTACCTCCTGTTTCTTTCCCAGTAGTTCTTGGGAGAACAAATGGTTAAGTGCTGACCTCAACACACCTTTGCATTGTTTTACAACAATACAACTAACTCAGGTAGAATTCAAACTCTGCTTGTTGCACTTGTGCAGTCGTATATATATATATATACACACACACACACCCTGTCTGTATATATATATATATATATATACACACACACACACACCCTGTCTGTATATATATATATATATATATATATATATACACACACACCCTGTATATATGTATATATATATACACACACACACCCTGTGTATATATATATATATATATATATACACACACACCCTCTGTATGTATGTATATATATATATATATATATATATATATATATATATATACACACACACACACCCTGTCTGAAGTTATTTAAATCAAATAAACCTCAACAATTCAAATGTTTTGAACCAATATTTATCAGTATTTGTCTATATTTCTGAGATGAGGTAGTATTTACTCTATTTACATTATTTTGACTATTGTCCTCATCTTTGTTGTCATTTGTATGATGTTTTGGGCATCATATGCTCAAGCCTTCTTCAGGTGCTAGGAATTTCAAGCCAAACCCTTTATTACAATCACTAGGGTATATCAGTCTCCATTCTAGATGTTGGTTAATTCCAGTGACTTTATCCAAAGCGTTGTGAGTTCATTACCAGGCTACAGTAGTGGTGAACAAGTCTACCAAAAGATGCTTCACGCAAGGAATGACAAATTGTACAAATTGCAACAAAGATGAAGACAAGAGTCCAAATAATGTAAATAGTGCAATATTTATCAACTTAAACTCATTCATTTCCACCCTTTGTTAAATAATTAACTAGATTTTCTGCCATTTTCAATGGTTAGTATTTGAGATATTTTGAATTTATGAAAAGTGTCTGTCTGAAGCTAGAATGCAGATTAAACTAATATTAGCTCAAGAAATGTAAAAAACAAAAAACAAAAAAAACAATTTTCTTGCCCATAATATATGTTGAAACATGGGTAAAGTGAAGGATCTAATTATTGTTGAAAAACAAAAAGTTGAGGAAGGGAATGTTCAACGAGGGAAGGAATGTCCCCCATTGGAGATATTGTAGTGGGATAAGAAATTAAGAATTAAAATCAACCTTCTTCACTTTTACAAAAATTCACAATGATGTGTGAAATCCTGGTTTTCCCAAATAGAAAAAGGATTGCTCATATGCTTAAAGAAAAAGATTTCGCAAGTAGGTGTTAAACTGATTTGCTGACCAATGGGAGTGACTTGCAAGACCAAAAGGGAAATCTTGATCAAGTATGAAAAATCTGAATACTATAGAAGGTCAAGTCAGCATCAGTCAGTCACAAAGCGAAATAACTAAAATGTAACTTCAACTTCAAATCGACCCAGAGATAAGGTTAGGTCGCACCTTGTTTTCTTTCTTTCTTTTCATGTGATGATTTATTCAACTTCTTCCTCATCCAAAGACATTCCTACTGAATACATACATACTTTTTCAACAATTACTGCTATAAACATTTTCTACAAATCTTGATACTTTAACTTTCTAACTGAACATTAATTTCTAGAAATTCTTGTTATTCTTTCCTTTTAAAAAATTCCTATTTTAAAATGAAAAATGTATATTTTTATTCTTACATTATTCCACACACTAATCCACACAGACCAACTTTCTTATGATGGTAATTCTGGATAAAACTTGTAAGCTGTAGGTAGTTTGGTTATGTCTGACACAAGGCCAAATCAAAGAAACATTAACCAGCACACATTTTTCTCAGTGGTGACCCACAATGGTTGAAAAGAACATGCATACTACATCTTCACTAACGCACCCCACTTTTCACTGGTGACCCCGGACTGATGCAAAAAAAAAGATCACCTAAATGGAAGGATAAATTCTTCGCTGGCAGCCCCCAAAAGTCCAAGGAACACGCACCCATCTTCTTCGCTGGCAGCCCCCAAAAGTCCAAGGAACACGCACCCATCTTCTTCGCTGGCAACCCCCAAAAGTCCAAGGAACACGCACCCATCTTCTTCGCTGGCAACCCCCAAAAGTCCAAGGAACACGCACCCATCTTCTTCGCTGGCAACCCCCAAAAGTCCAAGGAACACGCACCCATCTTCTTCGCTGGCAACCCCCAAAAGTCCAAGGAACACGCACCCATCTTCTTCGCTGGCAACCCCCAAAAGTCCAAGGAACACGCACCCATCTTCTTCGCTGGCAACCCCCAAAAGTCCAAGGAACACGCACCCATCTTCTTCGCTGGCAACCCCCAAAAGTCCAAGGAACACGCACCCATCTTCTTCGCTGGCAACCCCCAAAAGTCCAAGGAACACGCACCCATCTTCTTCACTGGCAAACCCTGATGTGGAAAAAGAACACCTAATGGAAGAATCCAAATCTAGCAAAAAATATGCAGTGGGAAAATCTCTTACTACGACAATATCAAAGATCATAGAACAATAAAGAAGGCTGTTGGAAATATAAGTTGAGAACTCAAAGCAAAATAAGAGGCTTTAAAAACTTGCTTCCTCAAGATGAACATTAAACTAAAGTGAGTAATAGCAAAACAACCACTTTTGACCAGTGCTCAGATCTTTTGAAAAGGCGGGAATTGAGGGTGTCAAGAATAAAAAAGAAATGTAGAAAACATTGTGAATAAAGATCAGTAAAAAACATGTCTCCTAATCAACTTCCTCTCATTTAAAGCCAATATTTTAAAGCATCAAAATTGAAAATACATGAAAATTGACTTTTCTAAAATAATTTTCATGGACAAATCTCAGGTAACATGATGGACCTGATGGATGGGCTAAATGATGGTTAAAAAAAAAAAACACTAATTCAGACATGCCTGTGACTAAAAGAAGGCAACAAACAGGTAGTAGTGTCATAAGTGGGAATTGTCGACCAAACAATTATTAGATTATTCAAAGTTGAAGGAGTTGAACTGAACAGTGCTAATTATTGTGATTTTTATGAACAAGACTTTCTTTGGATGATACAAGTCCCACTCTCACAGCTTCAAAGTGACAAGTGTATTTATGTATACCTATGCTCCTTCTCATGTATCTAAGCTTACCTGTGAATTATTTTGAGTGTAAAAGATTTACAGGAGAGATAATAATGGCTGCCATCAAATCCTGATTTGAATCTAATCTAAAATGGTTAATTGGAAAGATGAGATTATATGACGGTGGTAAACAATATAACAGTAAAGCAGAACTATGGAAAAAAAATTAAAACAAACATGTTGGAAATTGAACCTGATGACGTAAAAAAAAAAAAAAAATTAACAAAATCAGTGAATAATATATTATTGGCCATTGAGAAGGGTCACTATATTAAATGTAAAGGATTCAAAGACTTATGTTTATTTGTTCTCTTACAGGTGTTGATGAATCATTGATGATTTCATTACATTTCTATTGATTTAAAATGTGATTATTTCGTTTTGACTAATAACTTCAGACAGCAGTTTTTCAGAATACATAAAATAATTTCAATAAAACATTGATACTACCTGACATTTTAACTCAGGCTTTGTTTTGACAATTTTTTCCAAACCAAATTTGTATTATTGAAATTTATATGATTTGCTCAACTTCAGACAGGGATATATATATATATATACACACACACACACACAAGGCTTATAAACCAATTTAATCTCTAGCCATTTCATGGACTATTAAGTAGAAAACAATCTTAAAAATTATTGAAGAGCAGAGAAGAATTGAAGATTTTGTGTCATAAATATCCAAGATATTTTTTATTTTTTAATTTAAATTAAACAGCACAGAACTGTTCCTTCAGCTTAAATTGCCAAAGTCTGGATTGGATAATTACTTAAAAAAAGAAAAATCTACAAAAAGATGATGTTTGATTTCAAATTATTTCACATTTGAGTTGCAAAAGTTAGATATTTTATCAATATAGTTAGCAAATATTTAATATGGCTTTCATAGTTTAAATTCCAAAAATATTACTAAAATTTTATTTTTGTAATGTAGTTTATGAATTTTTCTGCTATTCAAGTAGCTTGTTATTGTCTGTTCTACAAATTCAATTATGTAATAATAGATTAATGATGGAATTAAAAAATTTTTAAAAACAAAATTATTTAATTGGACAAATATTCTCATCAATTATTCACAATGTTTTGCTATTGCATCCTTAAGTATTATTCCAGTGACTGTTAATCAGAAATTTTAATCTACGTGGGTTCCAGTTCATACCTCAGAAAATCTCATCTTGAGTCTTTTTTTTTTTTTTTAGTACTTACTGATTATTGCTTGCTCTGTTTTCTGATTCCATCCATACCAATTGGCACAGGGATTAGACTATTAATATACCACCAAATTCATTAACCAGTGGTGGGGGTGGGAGAAATAAAAACATGAAAAAAGAATAAAGTGTAAAAAATGGTTTTAATTACATTATAAACAGGGTCAGGAAGTCCATACACTTTTTCTCTACCTGTTAATCTAGTTAGTTTACACAAATTGCATTTTTACTGATTTGTGGAAAGTTCATGTAAATTTTTACCCACAAATTCTGTTTGTAGAACATTTTATACTTATCACAAAATTCTTTAAATCAAATTTCTATAAAATTAATACTCAAACCATTCTAGTAACTTTATAACTTTTTTTCTTCAATTTTTTGCTTGTTAAAATATGAAAAAAAAATAAAATAAAGGTCCAAATTAAACTTTTTTTTTTTTTCTTCTAAATTATCTCAATATAAAAAAGAATGTTTTCTTTACATCATAAACCCCTTTTATTTCATTATAAAAACCCCCAAAAACTTGACTGTTATGGAAGCCTCATGCAATCTTTAGGATTCTATGTACATGAATATAAAAATGCAAGAAAGTGGGAAGGCACTATAAAACATTACCAATTCCACAATATGACGTGGGGAAGAAACTATTATGGAATACTACATTGGCAACATTAGTCATTTACACACATATATAATGTATGTATTTCTTTTTTCTTCTTCTCAATGTATGCATGTATTTTACTTTAAAAAAATTATCCATTTGTGTTGTTAAGATGGATGATGGTGATGATGATGTTTACGGCAAGTTTCACAGCATCTCTGTTTGTAGTAAGGGTATGGACAGAGGCGAGCTTGAACCACCATTTTGCACTGCTTCATATGATCACGACACATTGGGTCTGTAAGAAAGAAATTATACCAGACAATTAGTTAAATGTATAGGACACTAAATTAAACTTATTTCTTTCTTATTAAACCTTTAAAAGACATATCAGATGCAAAAAAAGCAAATGATTTGAATATTAAATATAATTTTTGAATAGAAAAAAATATTGCTTGCTTATATATTCTAAACTTCAATAAAACTTGCTTGCAAAACACTTGGGATGAAATTAAAATAAGAACTATTTTAATAAATTAATTTATTTAATTATCTTTAGGAAATAGTTTTAAATATTTTACTGAGGTTAGAAAATTATTATAGCAGTAAAAAGTGGATATTTTAAAAGCAATGTAATGCTTGAAGCAATGAGAGAAAAGCTCTTCAGATCTTGATCAAGGAATGAAAACAGTGTATATGATAAAAATATCTCTCAAATATCAAAACATTCATTATATCTTTGACAGGAAACTCTGAATGTGTCTTACTCAAGAGAAAATACCTTTGTTGTAGGCGCACTTAGGATTACTTAACTGTTCGGTAATGACAGACTTAGATGTATTAACGTACTTATGCAAATCATCACTGTGGACAATCCGTGCTGACCCATTCTTACTTTTAACCTTTGATGAATACTTTTCCTTTTTAGTATTAGTAATACACTAATTGTGCATATTTCAGGATTTGTATTAACCCCTGTTAAAGTTCTAAAATATTTCTTATGGCATAAATGTCTATAGATTGTCTTTATTACAAGGTAATCTACAGTGAATTTGTGCCCTGGCTCTTACAAGATTTCACCATTCCTAGCAGATCTTGTAATATCACAGTGTTGGATACCTACTTACAAAAGCAATGAAAAGAAAGACTGTAAATGAATTTAGCTAGATTTAAAAAAAAAAAAAAAATTCTAAAATTCCAAGCACCCTTCTGTCATGCACATATTTAGCATATTTTTTCCTAACATAGGAAATTTATTTTGAAGGATGAAACACATCACAAGTAAACCGTTTCCATTTTGTTAAACAATTTCCCTAATAGTGAATCTTTCTTCATATGAATATTGTTTGAAATATTTACTTTCATACTGTCAAATTTCTACTCCATGACAATTGAAAGAAAAATAAATTTATCCTTCTCACCTGTATTTAATGGAATCTGTAAGCATGAATTTGTATTACAGCTTTGCCTGGTGACTGGTCGCTTACTGATATCACACAAAATACTTTGCTTTAAGTTAGCATTGGCACATTTTGTCTCACGAGACTTGGAGCCAGTGCCACAGCTTGCAGAACACTGAAAATAGAAAATATGAGATTAGATCTAAGGGTTCTAAAAGTAGAATTAATTTCTATTTTACATTGGTGACACTGTTTTGTGATCTGTATGTGTTATGCAGTTAAAAAAATTAAGTTAGATCTATTTGACTATGGTGGGTGGGGGGAGAAATCGCCAGTTTTGTGCTGGTTTTATGGAATTTGATTTTATGATTATAATCATAATTTTTTGAAATTTGGTTCTATTCTTATTAGAATATATTTGTCAACTTATTTTTATTTTCTGATTCTGAAAAAGTCAGAATTTTTCTCTGTGCACTCAAAGGGAGGGGGCCATAACAAAAGGTATTTGGCCAGAAAATCATTTTAAAGAAGAAAAAAGTATGAAATTAATAAATGGTGTTAAACCTGTTAATTTCAGAGAAGCAGAACAATTATCTTTAAAAAAAAAAATCACAATCTGTTATTTTTATTTTTGCATTTTATTTCCAATAAATTTTATACTAATTCTGAAGTTATAAAATGTTGAAGCATCTTCATTTTGCTTAGCCAATGAATCGCACAATAGTGTTCCAGATTACCACAATGGTTGTGCTTGAAATTTTATAAAATTGTTACGAGTGTCGTTGCAAGCATAATTTTAAAAAATAATTTTTTAATGACTTAATACTTTAAAAGAATTTGTGCTATGCAATAAAATATCTAAAATATCAAATATAGTTGTTAGATGAACTCTGATTTGAATTTATCAAGAAAGATTATCTTAGGGCAAAACCATTGTAGAGGCCATGGTTAGTGGTGAATCATTTTAAGAGGAAATCATTTTATTTCTTCATAGATGTTTTCTGAATGAAATCTTTTGTTTGAATTAAAACAAAATTTTTTTAGTAAGGTTACATGTTTTATTTACATCATGTATAAAAACTGCAAGTAGAGATGAATCTGATATATTAGTACATTTTTGTATCATAATTTTGATACTGGATAAAATTTATTGAATTTGCCTTGACGTCGTCAAAAACAAACGCAAAAAACACGCAAAACAATAAACGAACAAGGGAGGTCACATTAAATAGTTATTCCCCTTTAACACCCGATTTCTTCAACCTTAGTCAATAAAGAACGGATTTTGGGTGTGCTATGTGCATTGTGGTACAGTGGATATCGGAACGAGAAACCGGGGAGCCGAGTTCGAATTCCAGCTGAATCCATTGTATTCACTTACGCACAAATACCCTTGGAAAAGGTATTAATCCGTCTCTTCCTTCCAGTTAGGGGTTAAATAACAGGACAGATTGGGTTCTATAGCCTTGGCCGGCAACCAGTCTACTGCTTTCTGCAATGGCAACCTACTGTGGGATAATCTTCTGCCTAGTCAGTCATGTCTCTTTCGAGACATGATCGCCCAAGCGTGTATCACGTATGGCACTTAACTGACTGACTGATGACTCTCTAATCAGGATTGATCTCTCTTTAGTTAGGGTAACTGTTATATAATTCCAAATTTCTCACTCTCCAGACATTGGAGAAAGTTGTCAATAGGTCAAGAAAATAGCAAATGAGACTAAATTAGTCTCTCTTAAAAAAGAAAAATGTATTTAGAACCAGTAACTGTTGTTTATTTTTTGTTAATAAATTGTCTTCACGCAATATCCACCACCTGTTATACAATTTGTACTGCAACTGGAAATTTTTTTTTTTTTTTTTTTTTTTTAATTTATAATTTAAAAAAAAATATCACTATAGTTTAAGGATTCCACATTACGGATATCTAGAAAATAAATCTTATAACGTTAATAGGGATTCAGTTTGCTATTTAAATTTATTCCTTTCCCTGGAAGCCAAAAACAATATGTCCATACCATGTGATTTCTTAAAATGTAAAAACAAAATTCTCTCTTTATTATTATTATTATTATTATTATACTATGGGGAATATATTTACACAATGATAGTAATAAATGAAAACAAAATTAAATTTTTTTTTTTTGTTTTTTCACATTTTTCAGAAATCACATGAGCAATGGCAATTGCTTTCTGATGTCCTCTTGATAACTCTCTTACTCTTTACTAATGTTTCTGCTTTTTAACTCTTCCACATCCAGTAACTACCACTTGTCATAGTGGCTTTACTGCCTTGCTTAGGGTGAAATTGATCATATGAAGATAATTATATCCTGTAAGTTTTCCCAATATTAGTTGATTAATTCCAAATTGTAGAAACATTGATATGCATAATAAAATCTGAATGTAAAACTTAGCAATGGAAAAAATATAGACGTGAGAAAATATATTGGCTTGGAAATATTTACTTCTGTCCATTGTGAAGTGTACCATTCAGGAGGACAATCTGGGAGTGTCTCACACAATTCTTCAGTTGCTGGCTTTTCCTCTTTTAGGCAATTTATTTCCTCCGCAACAGTAAAAGAATTCCTGTTTAATTTTTTGACACATGTTACATCACGTACTTTAACACCCTGGCCACATGTTGCTGTACACTGGAAATATAATTAAAAACAAAATTAATCAAATTAACTATTGTGAGTAAAAAAAGACTTTTTTTTTAATAGTAAAGAGAAAACATGATCAGAAGTTCTAAATTCAGTAGAAATTTTTAAAGTTTTGTTAAATAAAGTATTGATTTAATTGGCTGACAACTAAAAAATTTTAGTTTTTAAATTTGTTTTTGTTTATATATTATCAAACAAGTCCATTGGATGCAAAGCTTAAAATTTCTAAGTCAAAAAAATAGCTAAAGAAGAGAATTTGGTAAATTTGTGCTATGGTTGAAGACCAACAATTTAACACCAGTTGATAATTTATTAATTTGGACTAAATAAAGTCAAAAGAAAAAGTGTGTGTGTGTATATATATATATATATATATATATATATATATATATATAATGCTGACTTATTCTTTCTGTCCAGAAGGAATAAAAGAATCTTGTGATTTAAACTTAAAAAAAAAATCGCAAAAAATTCTCTTTAAAATATGTTAATTGAAACAGTTCTCAAAGGCATCAAAATTTTTCTGGGGCAATGGTTAGCATACCCAGCTAGTTAGTCAATTTAGGAGTACAATTGTCATTAAGTACCTCAATATTGATCTTATGCCAAACTAAATAATTTTAGTCTGTTATAGTTATATACTTCTCACTAGTTTTGATTTCAAGCTGTTTTTTTCTTTAAAAAATTAAAAAGAAAACAAAATTATGAATGATTTTCAAGGTAGGTTCTACCTGCTTTTCTCTCTTTACTTACTAAGTTTAGCAAAGGTTAGTAATTTTATAACTTTAGATAAAGTATATGCCATATGATTAAATAGTTAAGAACTTAAACAAATTGATTTGTTTAGCTGTCAAGTTAGTGTTTCCCTATGTCTCTTTAAATTGCTCCACTATGAAATAAAAAAACCCCAAAAAACTCATTATTTTTTCTTTTGCTTTCATTAAGTAAGCCAAATCCATGCCTTAATTTCCATAAAATTTTGAGTGAAAATGTTACAGAATGTGTAGGTTGGCCCAAAATGATAAACCCTCTGATAATGGTGAGAACTTTGATAACCTGAACTGAGATGGAAATGTCTGAAATCTGTGTGCATGGAATACTGACATTGATGGATTATTTTTACTTATTTTATTTTTTGTTTTTAATAGAAAACGAAAAAATGTGCAAAGACAGTATAATGTCAGTAACAGAAGTATAAAGATATTTTTTTCCATTTATGATGGCTTGTCTTAGCATGTCATGGTGATGGAAAGTTGCTGGTTGACCTGTTGAGACTTGCCCACTCTCTTTTCCCCACCCTCTTGCTTCCTCCAAGAAAATCTTAAATCCACTGAAATAAAGTAGGGGAAAGAAAATCTAAAACTTTGTTGCTCATTCAGTAAAAAATTAAAGCTACACAATTAGAAACCAGAGATGACACATTGCAACAGGCACTTCATATACCAAGTATTGTTTATTTATATGAGGATAATCAAAAGTTATTGATCTGATCTATCTCCCAAAATCTGTCTTTTCTTTTTCTTTCTTTTCTTAGAAAAAATATCTTGGTTAAGACAAGAACTTCTCTACACCCATTCTAAGAGAAGTGAATATTCTGTTTCATTCTCAACCTGATTTTAGAACCTAGAAAAAAGTTTGTCTATAACACTAAGAAACACTTTAATATTGTGGCAAATAAAATTGAGTTGTTAGATAAATTTGTTCACTTTTTTTTTCTATTTAATACTATTATTCATTGACAATTTTAAATAAATCAGTCAGTAATATAAAAAGATGAACAAGTGTTTGTCTATATTTCTGAGATTAGGTATTTACATTGTTCAGACTGTTGAACTCATCTTTGTCATATTCATGATGTTTCGGCTGTTGTATGCTTTGATTTTCTTCAGGTGAGTGGAATTTTGAATTGAACCCTTTATTTCTATCACTGGGGTAGAATATTCTTGTTCTGTGAGTCATGCTACTTTCAAATGTTTTAGTTATTTCCATTTAACTCGGACACATGAACAGCAGATAAAAGAATTGGCTGGATCAAGTGACTTGACCTAAACAGTTGTGCGTTCAATATCTGGCAACAGCAGTGATGAACAAAAAATTTAGTTGAGTTGGAGGTAACTAAGTCATCTGGAAGTGAAATGACAACACTCTGTCCCAGTGATTCAAATACGAGGGTCATTCAATAAATAAGGTGAATTTTTTGGTATAAGCACTTCTAATATAGATAGAAGCTTACTTTTTTTTTCAAGATAGTATCTCAGCAGTGTCACACACTTTTCCCATCTGTGCACAAGCTTCCGTATTCCCTCAGCATAAAAATCTTTGGACTGATGTCTTAGCCAATCGCTCACAGCACTTTTTACTTTATCATCACTTTCAAACTTTGTGCCTCTCGTGAACGCTTTCAAGAGACCAAACAGGTGAAAGTCTGAAGGGGCAAGGTTTGAGCTGTAAGGGGGATGAGGGAGCAGTTCCCAGCCCAGCTTGTTGGTCTGCATCTTTGGCACACATCAGCAGCTGACCTTTGAGTAGGCAAGGTCATCATGGACAATTTTGTGTGCTCTCCCAACAGATAGGCTGAAAGTCCTTGCAATGTCATCCACTGTCATCCTTCTGTCAGACTGAATGAGGTCATTGACTGATTTGATCACCTCAGGAGACCTCACTTCTGTAGGCCTCCCATGCCTGTTTTCATTCTCAACACTGCTCCATCCTTCTTTAAACTTGTAGACATTTTTTTGGTTGAAACATTTGGCACCATACACAGTTGACATTCTTCTATGAATTTCAACTGGTTTGCACCCTTCAGCAACCAAAAACTTGATAACTGTTCAATCCTGAAGCATGCTTCGTGGTCGGCCATCTTTGTTAATCTCCAAAACTCTCAAAGTTTTTTGCAATCTGCAAAAAAAATTAAATCCCTTTGAAAAAGAAGTAAAGAAAAAAAATTCAAAAAAAGTAAGCTTCTATCTGTATTAGAAGTCCTTATACCGAGAAATTCACCTTATTTATTGAATGACCCTCGTAAGTGGTTCAGCTCAAAATTCAAGTCACCTGACAAAGGTTGGAGTGCACAATGGCCGAAGTGTAGAGAATATGATAATAAAGATGAGGAAAACAGTTTCAACAGTGTAAATAATTACCAAGTGTTGTATAGGAAGAAAAGGGCTACAAAAATAAACTATTAAACAGTTTGGTAAAAATGTTCAGTATGTTAATTTAAAGGGTTTCCCTCTTGTGTGTGTTTTTTTTTTTTTTTAAAATAAATCATTTCACTGCATTTAATCTTTTGGAGATTGCATTTATCAGAGAATCGAGAAAATGGGAGGGAGATCCACAGGTGGGAAGTGTGAGAAAAGAAACTGTTGAAGTAGAAGTGACGGTTACGTTTAACTATTTTAACAGTAAAATTCATGTGGTCGAGGCACCAGGTGGGGGAAGCTTGTCAGCAGTTGGGATTTTGTTGGGAATCTTGAGATGAATAGTAGGAGCATCCAACCAGATATGCCAACAGTATTCAATGTATGGGCAAATGATAAATATAGAAATGTGAGATCGATTCTGATGAGAGAAACTTTCTGGTCCGACATACTGACCCAATATTCATAGCAGTAGAAGCAGCTATGGATTCAATGTAGTCATTCCACTTTGAGTTGGTTGAAAAAAAAGTGAGGCCAAGTAGGTACAGTATTTTGCTCTCCAGGGGACTAGTATCACCCATGCTAATGGCTGTCGGGAAAGTTTATCTATGGTGGTTAAAGGAGATCAGTTTTGTTTTGGAGGCATTACAAGTGACTAATAATTTGTAGCTTATTTGAAGTCAGGTACTCCACCCAAATTGTGTGTGTGTGGGGGGGTGCGGTGGAATATACTTCCGAAAGAAAACAAAATTTATGACAATGAAACCACCCACCTAAACTAACTACACCCAACTTACTACACATTTAAGAAAATTTTAGCTTTGGACTTTATATCTGACTGTGAAAAATATTTTGAATTCAACTGTTATCAATATTTCAAGGCACACCTTTTTATAATTTTATTTGTTGATATTGATGTTTGCATATAAGTTATGCTTAGATTCATTTAAAATGCTGATATTTTATTTATTTGTTAATGAATTTTTGTTTCATTATTAAAATTAAATTTAAAAAGATTTTGCTGTCAAAGCATTTTATTGCGACTTTTTTAACCTATTAACAGCTGATAAGACTGTCATTTAAGTAACCAAAAATAATTTTTCCAAATTTTCTTTTTATATCATTATAGATTAAGCACTCCAGATGATAATTGCATAAAAGTTAATTGGGGATCAACTTTGCTATGTAAATTCATTGTAAACTGATTCTTCATACAATCCAAAACAAATGTTTTCTTAAAACAATTTTTTTTTGTTTTTTTTTTTCCCTAAAGTTCCTAAACTTGTGCGTAGTTGATAGTAATACAGGAAAAAAAGAATAAAAAATAAAAATTTAAACTCTTACATGTTAAGTTTTTTTTTTTAATGCTTTTGGGATAAATTTACATACCCAACTGGAACTCCTCTGTTAACGTTTATAAATTTAATTAAAAATAAATATTGATATTTTTGATCTGGAGTGGTTAATTTTTAGTAATCTGAAAAAAGATTTGCAAAAATGATTTTATATTGTAGAATTCTACTTTCTTTTTTTTTTTTTTTTTTTCTTTTTTGTGATAAAAATGAATTCCTATTTGTGGATTATAGAATTCAGCTACAACTAAAATGGATAGCATGCATGACATAGAGAAAATGACACAATCAGTTGATGTTCCACATGACTTCAAATAAATAGTTAAGAAGGAAACCACCATGAAGAAACAATTTTACTGAAAATTGTTTTGATAGATTGTCTAAATTTCAACCAAAAGTAGCACTGGCTATTCAGTTGAGGAATGCCAAATATTTCCTTATAAAGAAATTGCTAATATTATCATTCCCTTGAATGAATCTTCATATGATATTGGAAATTAATCAATTTCAAGATCTCTTTATTATCAAATACTTCAAGGTTATTAAACAAGACAAAGAACAAAAGGGATTGCCATGAAATACCTCTGACCACGGGCCAGTGAACCATAATCCTCCACATGGACGCTCACTCTTGCAGGTTTTCTCTGACTTGGGTTTCGTGTTCTGTTTGCACTTACTGTCTGGTAGGCTTTCACCATTATCTGCAGAGCAATGGACTTTTCGGCGGAGTAATCCATGTCCACAAGAAGCAGAACACTGAAATAAAATATGTGGAGAAAGAAAGATAACTAAACAGAAATGAATTATATTTTCTCCCTCACTGTTTTAATTCAAGCTTTTACCATATTTGTGCAAGAGTTTTTTAATTTGACAAAATATAACTAAGCACATTGTGCATTGGTGTGGGCATTTATCTGCAAACCCATGTTATGTTGCATGTAACAGAATTATTGTGCAATAAATACAAACAGAATTGTAGTAAATTGATATATTACCAGGAAGAGTAGTATTTACAAAAGAGGTCGTTAGTAGAATACAGGAACAAGGGTTTAGTAGAACGTATTGTCGTAAGATGTAAAGAGTTTGACCAATAGCACACTTCCGGTTCACTACCGGAAATACTCGACTGACTTGTTACTCGGCGAACTTCCGTGGTCTTCCCCGAGGTATCATCATTACTACTTTAGGTAGTGCTTGGAACAGTCCATTATTGTAGCCAAAGGTGGAGAGTGCCCCAACACCATGTCAGCAAAGAATAAGACACAGGGTCTAAGTTTAATATGGAAAACTGTTCAAAAATTGGTCAAATACATCTCCTTTTGGAGATGCCTTGAGCAATAGATAATGATCCCACTTCTCAAAGGAGAATTACTTTCTGGAGAGTACATCTGTTCTGGCTGTTGTTGGAAGAAATTGGTGGAAAGACATTAGCAGTTTGTTGTTTGACTAAAACCAGAGCTGCATGAATAAAAGATCCAGAGGATGTTTTTTATGATTTGAGGTCATTGTTTATTTCCTGTTTGAGATCACATAAAATGCTGATTTTTCAAGGCAAGTTTACTCTCTTTAGAAAGAAATATTGGCACAACACAATCTTCTTCTAATTTAGCCATGTGCCATAATAAACTAAATTGGTAAATACGGGGTGTGACAAAATGTAAAATTAAAATCTTAAAAAAAAGAAATTAAAATAAACCATTTGTTTTTCTTTAAAACCCATCTCTCTTTCTTTGTGTGTGTAATATATATATATATATATATATATATATGTGCATACACACACACACATTCTCTCTCAGCTAATGAGAAAGCCATCTTCAGATAAAAAGTGTAAAGAAAAATTTCCGTGAAACAAAAGTTCACTGGTCTAGAGTCTAGTTATAGTGAATCTAACAAAATAAGTGAGGCTCCGTGCATAATTTCCATTTAAAAAGATTTCTGATATTAGTCAAAAACTAAGTTTTGTGTCAAATAGTCTGGAGCCTTTCTTAAGTGTATATAAAGACAGTTGTCAGGCAGCAGCAAATACAGGACAGCTAGAGAAACCTGTCCAAGTGTGCTGAATGAAGAAATTAGTGTTCATCTGCTTAAGACATTTTTGGGCCATTTTGCAGGTTGAAAAAACACAGCAGATTGACGTTAAAAGTCATGGCTCTCCACAGCTTTCTATCATTTTCAGCTCTAACCAATGTGGCTTAAACTATATCACAGTGAAACACTGGTTCTTGTACAATGACCAAAGTTAAGCAATATCAAGCTTGGTAAGCACCTAGATGGGTAATCAGATTGGAATATCAAGTACTGTAAGCTTGGACGGGCAGCTGTAAGAGATAATGGCTTACAACTGGAAAGCAGAGTGTAATTCCAATTCTGTTTGGGTTCATTGCATTCACTTACATGCAAAAAAAGAAAAAGTATGAACCCACCCCATTGCTTTCAGCTATGGGTTAATTAGTAGGAATTGTATCAGGAAATCATTAGTTTCCCAAAATTCTTAGAATATAAAAATAATTTCTGGCTTTAAATAACTTGAAAAGGTTATTAGGTAGATGGGTGGCCACTTAGAAACACCAGGTGCTATAAACATGAATGTGTGAGTGGTGTCAGGGATTATAGTTCAGAATTGTTAGAGAGCCAAGTTTTAATTTCAATTTGGTTCTTTATATTTACTTAGGTAAAATACCTTTAGGGAAATGTATGAATCCACCTTTTTTCCCCTCTCAGCTATGAGTTAATTATCTCTAAATTATATCTCCCCAAAAATTCTCACAGTCTAAATGCCCTGTCAGTTGGGGTTTCAGAAAAAGCTCCCCCCCCCACCTACACCAATGAGGCATCCTGGGTATGACTGCCTTTGGCAGCAAGGCCTTTAATTGGGAAGCTTTGAGGAGCATGGAATCATCTCTTAACTGCTGTTGTTCTCAGGTTCATCCTGACCTGGGATGGTAGCACTTGTTAGGGTTCCAGCTATGAAAAAATAGTTACCCACCAAACTGGGCTCAAAAAATTATGAAAGTGTAAAAATAGATTTTTATAGTAAAAATTCCAGCAATATTTTTTGGAGAGGAAAATATTACCAGCAATATATATACATGAAGAAAAATATATTAATAACAATACATTTGTGGAATACATATATAAAACTAAAAATTTTAAAAAAATTCTTAAAAACCAACTTTTTTGTCATTAAATAATCCACAGGTTGATATGGTGGTAAACAAAACTCACAATCTAAAAATATTTTCTGGTTTTAAATAACCTGCAGAGTTAATCTGTAGAAAACTCATTCATTGATCAATTTACTATGAACTAACAGTATAGCCCGGCGTTGCCCGGGTGTAATGAAAGCTTTAAAACTAATCCATGGTCCTGGATCGCAGACTCTTTGGACGTTGGCATGAAAGACTAAAAAGCAATAATTGTTTCCAGTCAAAGTGAAACCGTAGGTTGAAAGAAAAATGAATGGATGTAAGTCAAATTTTGATTTCCGGTATCGATGTCAAATAAGTTTTCCATTGCAAACTGAATTTTGAAGGCTAAATAAGTCCTCTGTGTAAATGGTATCATGGCTGAGACTAAGAACTACAGTTACATCTGCTTAGAGCAAAATTCGAAGCAAAAACCAAAATAAAAGGACTGAAAACCTGATTTTGATAAGACCTGATAAAATATCAGGATATCTATTTCCAATATTGGAGTCAAATAAGTCATCCAAAGATAAACTGACCCAAGTAAGTCCATGAAAACTTACTGTACCCATTGGAAGTAAAATTGGAAAAAATGAGCCATATTGATGGCTGAATAGAATATCGGGGGTATCAATTTCTGATATCAGGGAAAATGTCACCTGAAAAGATCTCATAATGTTTGAGACTAAAAACTATAATTTTACCAAGTTAGAGCAAATGCTGTAGCAAGAACCCTGATAAAAGGGCTTAAATCCTGATCTTGATCAGGTCTGATCAGATATCAGGTTATTGATTTCTGATATCAGGGATTGGGGGGAATCGAAAAAATTAAGTAGCCCATGACCTGATCACAAGCCTAAAGAATATTTGTATGAAGTTTGGTGAGAATCGGATAAAAATTGTGGATTTGTATAAAGGACACACACACACATCTTGCCTTTTACATATATAGATGCGAAATTGTTCAAATTCTCTTTCCTGATTTTGTCTCTCAGAAATTTCAGTTATCCATTATTGATTTTAAGTACAAGTGTCATTTTGTTTCTATTAAAGCTTTCTCATTGGCCCCATGATCTGGCAATGGCATTTTCAGCATCTTTTTAGAGAGCCACATCTCTGCTGTTTCAAGTCTCCTCTTCATGTTTGAGGAAATTATCCAGAATTCAGGGCTATATTGGAGGAATGGATGGCATAGCATTTCAGCACTCTCTCATTTTTTGTTAGATAAGACAAATAATTTAAATTTCCTCTTATAAATATGTTTCAAATTTGTTATATTGTGATCAGTACCATCCTTCTTTGAATCATGTGAACTGGCACTACAGAAACACACAGAACTGATCTTGAAAACAAAAAATATCAGCTGAGGACTTGAAACAGCAGCAATAGTTAAAATGAATGTCACATGCAACTCAGCAAATGATGTCAGGATGTTGACATTCTACACTACTTCAAATTTAGAGTAAAGGAAACCCCCATCAATACTGGAAAGAGTGGAAAATTCTGGTTGCATGGTTAATGAATACTGAATGCTTCCTCATAAGAAAACAGCTAATCTTAGCATTGCACACAGGACATTTGTAAATATTAAGTATAGGCCTGAAAATCAGCACTGCATTGTGAATGTTAGTTTCACTCTTTCAGTACTCATCAGCAATATGAGGCAGTGTTGTTTTCAATGTCTCTCCTCCTCACAGCAAGAAAAAAATTTACCAGCAATATATTTTTTTAAAAAATGGATTAACTTGCAATTCTTGACTTAACATCTACCACAAAATATACAAATACATTTATTGTCTTACCTCTTTTGACCACTCTGTAAAGAACCAAGCTTTTGCACAAGAACCCATATCACAAACATCTGAGGTGGTCGGCTTGGGTTCAGTACATTTGCGGTCTGTCAGGACCTTGTCATCAGCACCCACACATCTTACTTCTCTTTTGCGGAGACCAAGACCACATTCTACGGAACACTAGAGAAAAGAATTTTGTAAAAAAATTGAGTTAATAATAAAGTATAATGATGTCAGTTGTGTTTAGATAGCGACATCAACAAATAAATCATGAAATTCTTTTATTTATCTATTTTTTAAAAAAATCATTTTATCCCAAGCAAGTTGGAACCACCTAGTATGCCAGAGGTTACTGTGAGAGAAAAGACTGGGTACAGTGGGTATTGAAGGAAGAATAAAAGATGAATGGGATTCAAGAAGATTTCTGCTGCATTTAAAGTTTTGGAGATTGTAGCGAACATAGAAGCAAGTAGACAGAAGAGAGTTCCACATGTAGAAAGTGCGAGAAAAAAAACTGTTGGAGTAGAAGTGATTACATTTATTGATTACATTTATTGATTTCAATGGTAAAAAGGGTGGGATTTAGATGCCAATCTAGTAACTTAAATTCATGTGGTTGGGGCACCGGGTGGGGTGGTGGAATTAACTGATCAGTGCAGTTGCTGAGAAAATATTTGTAGAAAAGACAGAGGGAAGTCATGTTATGTTCGTGAGAAATTGACTGAGGTCAAGATGCCAAGTCAGGATTGATTGCATTGCAGATCCTTATTTGGATTTTGTTCAGAACCTCGAGATTAAATGAAGGAGCAATAGCTGAAACTGATTAATCATCAACAGGATCTATAAAATCCGAGGACAGAATACTCATTAGAAAAAGAAAAAATACTTCAGTGTTGGTATGAATATATCCAATATCTTTTCTGAAAAGAACTAGCAATACACAAATACTGACAGGTAGAAAATAATAAAAATCAAATTGGAAGCCGCACCGGTCAAATTGAAAAGAAAGCAACAGGGGCCTGACAAAATTGTAATAGAGATGCTGGCAGCCTTAGACGATTACAGAAATAATAAACAAAATCTACAACAGTAGTTATTATACTGGAAGATCTAAGCATATGTATTTTTTTAATCATTTCACCCCAAGCAAAGCATTCCATTGCCACTATTGCGCAGGGGGTTGCATAGGGGAAAGTGATTGAAAAGAGTGGTTAGATATAGGAAATGTCAGAACGAGGGTGATAGACAGGTAAGGATAGCGAGGATGGGGGTTGGGTAGATGGGAAGGGTGTTTGAGAGAATGGACGCAAATTAGTGTGTTACGAGGTGTTTATTGACTTTACATTTAAACACCTGGAAATTGTAGCTGTCGGGGAAGCAAGTTCCACAGGCGGGAAGTGCAAGGAAAGAAGCTGTTGGAGTAGAAACTGAGGTTATATCTTATGTTTCACAGTAAAAGGATGGAACCTAGCAGCTAATCTAGTATCTCAAGCAAATTCATACCTAGGGGACACCAGTGATCTAAGTTCATCGGAGCAGAAGCCGTGAAAGTATTTATAGTAGAGGTACAGAGCACTACTTAAGCCAGGCACAAACAAATGTGAACTCTGCTGAACAATCAGCTTAATGGACTCCATAACAAAACACATCAACCAAATGGTAATGAAAAGAGCGTGCAACAGATCCAGACCAGAGATAGGAACAAGAACAGTGTGTACGTCAAAGGCAAAACAAGGAATATGATATTTATATTTATATGATATTTATGCTCAGAATGCTATCAGAAAGAGCAATAGAAATGCAGAAAGATGTGTGTGTGTGTGTGTGTGTGTGTATCTATGCAAAAGCGTTCAACAAAGTATGCCACAAAGATTTGTGAGAGCTGCTCAGAAACCTGGACATATTTGGGAAAGACATTAGAATAATCAAGGATCTACACTGGCAGCAAACTGACTGCTTATGGGCAGAAATGAGTTCAGTGCATATAGAAAGGGGTGTAAGGGATGTGTCTTCTCACTAGAAGTATTCAGCCTATTCCGCTAGACAATTCTGATAAACTACAAGAGTGAATAAAAGGTCATCAGCAAAATAAGGACCCAAAATGCCAATTTCAGGTTGGGGATACCAAAATCAAGAAAGTGCAGAATTTTAACTGCCTGGGAAGTGTTTTACCACAGGGCATAAAGTGCGACACAGAGATCTGAAGTTGTATTGCGGTAGCCACAGACACAGTCCAAAAGCTAAGCTGAGAGACAGGAAAATTTTGTTGGAAACAAAGAAAAATACTGAACGGTTATGTGGTACTAGCAGTATAGCCTAGCATTGCTCAGGTGTAATGAAAGCATTAAAACTAATCTCTGGTCATGGAGCTCAGACTCTTTGGACGTTGGCACGAAAGGCTAAAAAGCAATAGTTGTTTCCAGTTAAAGCGAAACCGTAGACTGAAAGAAAAATGAATGGATGTAAGTCAAATTTTGATTTCCTGGTATCAATATCAAATAAGTTTTTTCTGTTGTAAACTGAATTTTGAATGCTAAATAAGTCCTCTGAGTAAATGGTATCATGGCTGAGACTAAGAACTACAATTATACTTACTTAGAGCCAAACCTGAAACAAAAACTGAAATAAAAGGCCTGAAAAACTGATTTTTATCAGACCCGGTAGGATATCGGGGTATTGATTTCCAATATCATTTCTTATGTCTTTGTCTATGAGTGTATCAAATTTGATTAAAATTAGGCCACTCCTTCTATAAACCGATTTTTTTCGATTATCGATTTTCGACACTTATTGGGGGTACCTCGACACAAAATCTAGCTAAGAACACTCACAGACGCTTGTAGTACAACTGTGTAAATTTTCAAGAAAATTGGTTCAGCTGTTTTGGAGTCTATAGGTAATGGACACACACACACACACACACAAAGTTCATTTATAAATAAGTTTAGATCTGTCCTTTTGTATGTCAGAGAATGCTGGACAAACTTCTTAAAGAGAAGAATTGATGAGATATGTACTTCTATAGAATGATGCTGGGGATAACATGGGCCAAACATGTAAGCAATGACAGTTTTGGAGAGAATGGAAACTTATACTTAACATCATGAAGAAGCAGTTGAGATTTCTGGGACATGTAATAAGGAAAGAAGGCTTGAAGAATCGGATACATACAAAGCAGATAAAGGTGAGGAGAAAGGAACTGGGAAAGCAGCTTGTGACATACTTAATGGGTTTGAGCAAATGGATGGTAGAACAGGTTTTGGGAGAAATAATGAGCTACAAAGGAAAAGAAGTTCTGGAGGGCCATAATCACCTGTATCGTGGAAGAACACAAGACATAACAGAAGAATAGAATATGTTGTA
Source organism: Ascarosepion bandense (assembly GCA_037127315.1). Lineage (NCBI taxonomy): Eukaryota > Metazoa > Mollusca > Cephalopoda > Sepiida > Sepiidae > Ascarosepion > Ascarosepion bandense. Next base: position 62,733 of record JBBBDQ010001224.1, read on the forward strand.
ATGTGTCTGCTTTAATTTTAATTTAATTTTTGCAATTTACTATTGGTGTTCATCATGGAAAGAATCATGGAGTCTGTCAATAGAGCAAGCTTGCTTATCATGATCATTATCTTCTTTACTTTAATAAAGGCAGTTGTGTGTGTGTGTGTGTATATATGTGTGTGTGTGTATATATATATATATATATATATATAATTTCTAGCCTGTTACGCTCATGGAGAGAGACAATAATGATGTAGCATTGGCTCAGTTCATTCTCTCTACTATCAGTTATGAAAGTGCATTTGCTCTTTAACAGTGCCTTATTTTATTTTTTGCAATTATGTCATTCAAGTAGTGAAGTGTGTGTATATATATATTAATGCAGGTTTCATTGAATAATATAGACAAGTTTTGTCTATTAATTTTGTGTAGGATCCGTTCGTACCGTCTGATATACTTGATGGTGATATAATTTAAAATACACACTATATATATATATATATATATATATATATATATCTATTATAATAAAGGCTGTTGTGCATTTATTTGTATGTAAAATATATATATATATATATTTCCCTCCTGTCACGGGCTTACGGCCATATCACATTGAATACACTGGTTCTCGCTCGAAGTTAAGCAACATTGAGCCTGGTCAGTACTCAGATGGGTGACCACTTGGGAATACCAGGTGCTGTAAGCGTATAGTGACGGATGTGCGTTGTGGTGCAGTGGATATCGGCTCAGAAAGAGAAATCAGTGAGCCGAGTTCGAATTCCAGTTGAATACCCTGCATTCACTTAAGCACTGGTACCCTTGGGAAAGGTATTAATCCGTCCCTTCCCTCCAGTTATGGGCTAAATAACAGGGTAGGACTTGGGGGACCCTGCCCTTAAAAAACAAATCCCAATGAATCTTGATACTCGAAAAGAAAAAAAGTATTATTAAACACAAAGCTTATATAAAAACAACAATAAATTGTTGAAAAGAAAAAGGTATTACCAGCAATAAATAAATAGAAATTTAGTTGGCAATGAATGACCCACCGAGGTTGATATGCCATAAAAACCAAACAACCTCCTGTCACACTCAGGTGTTTGGATTATTTCTTTTTTTTTATGTTTAAAGGTAAGATATTCAGTAGTAGTAAGTAAATCAATATCTATGTTGCCAGCATTTTAGATTGCACATCGATATAAGTATTTTGTCGTAATTATTTTACAGCACAGGCCCACTTGTTATTTTCAAAGAGAAGCATTGTGCCAGAGAATACTAAGTAAATACTGATACTTATTTGAATCTTATTTGCTTCTAAACAGTCAAGGGTTTGAATATTTAAGATTTCTTTTTCAAAATAAGTTTGATAAATTAGTTACAGGTTGCAAATGTTTATTATATAATAAAATTGCTACAAAACAGTTGCAAGATTTGATGATATCTCTGGCAAAACCTATATGGAAGCTCCATTTTAAGCAATTGTTTTATAACAAAACTTCCTTCAACTTGGGGAAAATGTGAAAACAATAACGCTCTTCTTAAATATACATTGGAAACAAGAAGTAGGTACATTCAATTCTTAAAAGGAACATAGTGAAAAAAACACCAATGTGTCCCATTTTGATAAGAGAAACTTGTTTTAGCGACTTTCCATGAAACCTGCTGAACAAAAGTAATTATGATTACGTACACATCTGAAGAAATATCTACTGGTACACTTCTTCTTCTACGTGCCATATTCCTTCAGAACATAAGTGATCATGGTCTTCCACATCTTCCTATCTCTAGTGATTCTTAGCATACTCTCTTCTGTTATCACACCCAAATCCTGCTCTGCCATCCACTTGCTCAAGCTCATCAAGTATGTTATGTGTTGCTATCCCCTGTCTCTCTTTCTCTGACCTGTGAGTATCAGATTCTTCAATTCCTCTTTCCTCATATATCCCAGAAACTTCAGCTCTCTTTTCTTGATGTTAAGTATTAGTTTTTTTTTTTTCTCATTTGCATCCTTTTCAAAACCTCATCGTTGCTCATATTTTCATGGTATCCTCAGCATCCTTCTCTAGAACCAAATTTTGATTGCTTCAAGTCTCTTCTTCATCTTTGAGGAGATTGTCCAGCATTCACTGTTATACTGAAAAACAGACATCAAAATAGCAGTCTAGTACTCGCCCGTAGATTCTCCACCAATTCGACACTGGACTCGGTAGGAATACCTACACCCGACTTCCCACACAGAACTAAGGCTCAACTAAATAACGTCCACATTACACCCTTGCTGGTCGCCAAGATAATTGCACAACTTGACCCACACAAAGCGAGCGGCGGTGACGGAATCCCAGTCATAGCACTGAAGAAATGTTCCCCAGAACTCTCCTCTGTCCTCTCTAAACTCTATAACCTCTGCCTATCTGCTTCCTGTTTTCCTGCCTGTTGGAAGTCCTCCTGTGTAGAAAGTGTAAGGCCAAGGAGGCATAGTATTTTACTCTCTGGGAGGTAGATGCGATTGTCTATGGTGGTTAGTTGATAACAGCTTCGTTTTAGAAGCATTGAAATTTACTAGCCATTTCCTACCCCAGGCCACTACGGATTGCAGGTCCTTTTCAAGCACGGCAGCGAGGTTCGCTTTGTCGCCCACACCTGGTTTTTGATCGATGCGAGAGTAGATTGTTGTGTCATTGGCATACATGCCAACTTGGGATCTAATGGCGTCGGGGAGATCATTAATGTAGATCAGAAAGAGTGTGGGACCTAGGATAGAACTTTGAGGGACGCCCGCATTCGTATGGTAGTTTTGGGAGGCATGCCCATTTAATACCACCTTCAATGTGCGGTTAGAGAGGAATGACTGGATGAGGTCAAACAGATGTCCAGTTATCCCATAGCTCTGCAGTTTTCACAAGAGGCCAGCATGCCAGACCCTGTTGAACGCTTTGAAGATATCCAAGGCAACGGTTCGGGCTTCGCCATTCTTGTCAAGTGCCCGGTATATGTACTCGGTAATGGTCGTTAGCATATCAGCAGTAGACCTGGTGAAGCGAAACCTGTACTGTTTGTCAGAGAGAAGCCTGTTGGCTGTGAGATGCTGAATCACCTCGGCATTGATAATGGCTTCAAAAACTTTGGCAAAGATCGGAAGGAGACTAATAGGATGGTAATTGGCAGGGTCTGAGGGTTTGCCAGAATTCTTAAATATAGGAACTTTCAGTGGACCTCAAATGGAATGACTATATTGAATCCATTGCCAAATCTGCTGTTATGAAAGTCAGCTCTCTGTGCAGGGCCCGGAAGTTTTTCCCACCTGAATCTATTCTGCACATATACAAATCTACCATCCGCCCGTGTATTGAATATTGCTGCCATATCTGGTCGAGTGCCCCTGCTGCTCTCCTTGAGCTTCTTGATAAAATACAAAGGAGGATCTGTAACGTGGTTGATACTGACTTGGCAGAACGGCTGCAACCACTCTCTCACCGGCATGATGTGGCTTCTCTGTGCCTCTTCTACAAGTACTTTCATGGCTTCTGCTCCGATGAACTTAAATCACTGGTGCTGCCTAAGCACGAATTTACACGAGATACTAGATTAGCAACTGGTCCCACCCTTTTACAGTTAAACAGATAAGATGTAACCATAAATTCTACTTCAACAGCTTCTTTTCTCATGCTTCCCGCCTGTGCAACTCCCTTCCACAAGTCTGCTTTCTCGACAGCTACAATCTCCAGGTGTTTAAATGTAGGGTCAATAGACACCTCCTATCACCCTAACTCCCAATTATTATCAGAACACTCTCATCTACCCAACCCTCATTCTCGGTATCCTTACCCGCCTATCACCCACCCTCTAACATTTCCTATATTTAATCATCCTTTCTCCACTCTGTGCAGTAGTGGCAGTGACATGCCTTGCTTATTAAAAAAAAAAAAAAAAAAAAAAAAAAAAATGATAGATATTTGAATTTCTGTACGTGCTTGAATTACAGTATTCCCAGCCTGGCTGAAGTTGGCATTTTGGGCTCCTCTTTTTACTGTTGACCATGCATTCAGTTTTCTTGTAGCATATTTGTAATCCTTTATTTTTGCTTTCTTCAGCTACCTTCTGTAGGAGGTCTTGCAGTGTCTTTTCCGTGTCTGCTATCAGCACAGTATCATCTGCATATCTTACAGATTGTGGCTGCTAATGACGAATCCTAGCATGACTTCTAAGATTCTCAGAATTGTCTCTCTGTATAAGTTGAATAGATCTAGTAAAACACATCCTTGTCTTATGCCCCTTTCTATCTTTGCATATCTGCTGAACTTGTTTCCTGTTCATATGCTGGCAGTAGAGGTTCTTGAGTGATCTAATGTCTTTCCCAAATATTTCTAGGTTGCTATAGCACCTGATTAATTAACTATTTAAAAATGAGATTATGTAAATTTAGTGTACCCCAAAATGCACAAATTACTATGATAGGTGATTTCGTATTTTTTTTTCTTTTTAACTGTAAAAAATGAGGTATCAATGTTTTGACATTGTGAACAGGACCCTCCTAAAATAAATTTACATTTAAAAAAAAAATCATTTTTAAATTCTAATGAATGCTAATTTACAAGAATTATTCCTCCAAAATACTGCATCATTATAGAAATAGCATTGTAGTCTGGCTGTGCTGGCCAGTTTTAAGAAAATAGGAAATTACCATTTATTCAAAATAAACAAAAAATAATTTTAGTGTTGTGTGTGTGTGTGTGTGTATATATATATATATATATAAAAACATTATTTTATATATGTTTACAGTAGTGGAATTGTTGAAGCCAAAAAAAAAATGGTTTTCTTAAGGTAAAAAAAATAATTCTTCCTGAAATTCATAATAGAATAACTTCTACATTGTTTGGAAACAATTATTCTTCAAATGAGTGTAATTTTGCATTGACTTTTAAGTTGAAGTTCCTTTTTCTTATTTTGTTCTCAAATGTAGCAAACCATTTTAGCATAGAAATTATTATGGACTGGACAAAAGTTAACATGATTTTGATGTACACTATCTTTTAGAAAAACCACTATTACAGTGAATCTTTTATAGCCATAGCTGCATTTAAACAAGTAGTTCTTATTTTAAAATATATGTTCTTGTCTGGACTTGTTTTGTAAATGCATCAAAAATTAATTTCCATTTTAATTTTATTGCTCAGAAAATACTAGCACTTCAAATGTTTTAATACTAAAATTCAAATTTAAGATTTTTATATTGTGTGCTTTATACATAAATATTCTTTGTGGCCCTGTTAAAGAAAAAATAAGTGATAACTATGATATATTAAATAACTTGTTAAGCTGAATTTTTGTCCATTTTAAAGCTTTAAACTATTTAATTACATGTTAAACATTTCTGTACTTCATGTGACATTTCAAATGATAGCAGCTAGAAATAGTGTTTATTTTAAATCAATGTGTTTACATTTAGTTTACACTCTTAGATTATATAATTAACTTTTTGTTCACCTATAACTCTTGCCTTTAAATCAGAGGCTGTCAGACCAGTATTGCATGTCTTTGGGTAAATTGCTTTTTTTTTTTTTTTTTTTTTTTTTGGTTCTTACATATGCGTTTAGATTTATATATTTTTTCTTTTAAAAAACCAACAAAAACATTAAACTTAAATTACTAAAGTTGCCTGCACCAGATTGTTGGATTACTGTCCCAGCCTAAATCACAAGTGGCACAATATTTTTGAATGTTCTTTCTCTTCACTCTCCCATAAAACTGTGTGGCATTTAAGTACTTCCGAGGCATCAACAGAAGATGGTGTTGAATTATCTAAAACTTCAACATTAATTTCTTTCCTTCAGTAAGTTAAGTGTCATACATGATACATTCTTGGGCTGTCATCACTTTTTCATTCAATGACTGACTAGGCAGTAGGTTGCCATTTCTTTCTGAGGTAGACTGGTTGCCAACCATGGCTATGGAACCCAATCACTTCTGCTATTCAATCCATAGCTGGAGAAAGAAGAGATGGATTTAGTACCTTTCCCAAGAGTATTTGTGCATAAGTGAATATGAGTTCAACTGGAATTCAAACTTAAACCTTTTTTTTTTTTTTTGTTTTAAATTTTTATTTAACTGGAAATACATAATAAAATACCAGGCACTGTAAAAATAATTCTTTCTTGTCTACAACAAAACAGACTTAATGGCATTTTTTTTTTCAATATGTAGATAATATATTTTCTGGTCAATGTAGAAATTATTCTGTTCTGAATTCCAGAATTATTCCTTTTTACCTTAAGAAAACTTTTCTTTTTTTTTTAACACTTCCACTGTTGTAAATATACAAAGTTACATTTCCTGTTGCCACAATATATATAATTTGTTTGAACATTATATATGACACTGAAATGTTGGTCCCTAGTGCTATTTCTAAACCAGTGTAAACAGATAACAATGTACAATAAAAGAGGTTTCCTGAAATATTTCAATTGTATTGTGCGTAGGTGTTATTCAGCTTAGTCTGTATTGCAGGGTATCCAATTGAAATCAAAATGGTAGCACCATAAGAAATTGCCATCAGTGTTTTTTTTATAGTTGTTTATTTTAAGTAATTTCCTATTTTTCCTGAAACTGGCCAGCACAGCCAGACTACAATGCTATAATAATGCAGGGAATAATTCTTGTACATTAGCATTCATTAGACCTTCCTCAACTTTATTTGTCAAAAAAAAAAATGTTTTAGGAGGATCCTGTTCATAATGTGCTGCAAAAAAAAATCCCCAAAGTTTTGAAAGATTATTAATAATAATAATAAAAAAAAAAAAAAAAAGTGAAAATATCAATGATGTAAGCAGACTCAAGCTAGACATTTGTAAACAAAGTCCAGATAGTCTCCAACTTTTTACAGAACTGAGTTGTAAGTAAATTTATATTATGAAAAGAACCACTTTCTAAATTGAGAAAAACAAATTGTTTTTGCTTTTCATAAATGTCATGGCTTGAGGAATGTTTATGCTAATTTACAAAAATTATTTCCCTAAATATTTTACCTTTTTTGTTTAAATTAGCGCCAAAAATGTTAAGAGTTAAACTGGCATTTTGGTGCCCAAATACCATGTATAGTATTTTCTTTCCAGAATTTCATTTTTATTTATTTATTTTTTCAATATCATCTTTATATCATTAAGTTTACTTTTCTTTCTTTGGCTTACTCTAGAAATATTTAACAGTATTCATAGTTTGTAGGCTTGTAACAAAACTTTTTATTAAATTATTTTAATAAATACATTAAAAATGTTACTAAGGCTTCTGTTGTATATATATTTTTTTACACAAGGTTCAAGAGAATAACTAAGTATATTTTTACTCTTAAAGTTGTCAGGAAAAAATTAGTTTTTTTTTTTATAATGAATTGTAATATTTTGTATCTTTGTGGGTATAATTGACAAAGAAGTGGATACAAATATTAGCGTTGAGAGGAATATTTTCTTTTCTTATTTTTACATACTTTCGTGTTAAGTGTCTGCTGGCAACAGAACACATGTTGCCTGCTTAGAAGCCAGAGAGGGACTGGCCAATCCTTTAGGTCAAGCATGGGTCAGGGAGATAGAGTAGGGGAAAGAGAAATAGTAGCAGAGAAGGAAAAGGGAATAGATTTGGGTATCTTAGTTCTTGGGAGTTATTTAGAGACAGAGAGGGTAAAAGAAACAATGTATTCTCTGCATGGTAGTAGTATCTGACCTGAGGTCATTTTGGTTCATTCCTACAGAATCTTTTACATGACCTAAATATTAAGAATTGGCTTCCTAATGACAATTTCTATCCAAAACTGGATCTCTACTAAACTAACAGATATTGAGTATTTAGTTTTGTATTTGCATTTTGTCTTATTCACTAATGACTGAATGAAAACATAAAACCATACATATATATATTTTGCAAATGGCAAGAAAAATACCATTCTTTTGTTTTTAGTGTGGGGTTGAGAAATGAATATTGAAAACCTATATCTTAAGATTTTATTTTACATGTATCAAAGAGATAACTGTTGTGGCTGCTGCCAAGTTACCCTAGAAAATAGGCCTAAATTCTTGTTGCGACCAGATCTCATTTTGTAAAATCAGCAGGTTCATTTCTTGGCAAAGCCAACCCTGAATTCCATTACCAGTGGCTTTGTCACCCCCTTAGAAAGTAGCTTTGTCAGACAAATTAGTACCCTTCCTTGCCCTATACTGCTATAAATGGTTGACCACTCCCTTATACCTCCAGCATAGGAATACACAGTCATTGTTCTCAGGCCAATTTCCTAAAAGGGCTTTTTCAGCTCCAGACATCAAAGAGGATGGTCACACCCTAATTTTTCTCTCAGCTACTAGACTCTGGCTTTAGTTAATGGCTGCTAGCAGTGAGCCTGAAAAGGTAAATTTTTTTTTCAAATAAAGTTGAGTTTAAGCTAAGTATTTTTTAGCAGCTTATAAATGTATTTTAAAGCTTTGCTATTATTTCTAAGAATATTTTTACCCTTCTTCATAAATGTTAAAGCTCCAAACTTTTCTGCTGATTTTCCTATTTATAAAAACTCTCATTCATCTTATATTAAGTAGAAAACTTCCCTAAAAGTTTATTCTCTTGTCCCTTCAAAATGTATGGTTTTGTAATTTATGTTCATTTTAATTTGTTGCAGTTTTCACAAGGCTGCATTTATTTTAAAATAAATGTTGTTTTTTACATATGTGGCTTTCATCAGTCCTTTTGAACACACTACTTATGCTAGACGGCCATCACAACTGTAAGCAACTAAAAACACTTAAGGAAAATGGAAACAACAAAGACATAATCAGAAAGCAACAACTGAATCTTCTGAGACACAATGAGGAAGAATTAGACTCTCCCAGAACTTATCATGGGAAAGCAATGGGCTATCATCTGATGTTCTTGCGTGAATGAATGGTAGGAGAATGGATGGCAAAGGGACATTGCTAAGATCTACAAGGGATAGGGTATTGTGGAAAGCTATGATCACTTATGTTCGGAAGGGACACAGTGCATAAAATGTAACAATTGTAGATAAAGTCACAACTAACTATAAGAACAATTTACTCATTTTAAAACATTTATTAAAAAGCTGGAATAAAATTCGAGATTATTTGAAAACAGATGAGTTGGGTAGAAATCTATAATTAAATTTAAGGTGAGTGTTGAGCAGTAACTTATATTAAATAATCTTCCATTATTACATCAATAAGTTTATTTTCATACGAAGGTGGATATATTTTAAGGAGAAAGTGTTTTTTACAGAAGTGTATTTTTCTTTCCTTAAGAGATAATCTAACAATTAAGAGAATGGAAATGAAAGTTCAAATTTTGTCTCGATTACTTATGCTCACTTTCCATTCCTCTTTAGGTATGAATTTATCTTTTCCTCTTTACGTTTGGACTAATCTTTTTTGTTATCGCATTTCACCCATTGTATTCTCTTTTCTTCTCTAGGTGTTCATCAATCTAGCTAATCATTGTGAAATTTCAAACTCTTTATTTAATCTAGGGAATAGATTGTTCAAATTTCTCTGAAGAAGACAACAAAGCAAACAGCTAAAATATTGTGAAGATGGTCAAAATAGTTAAATGTAACCACCTCTTCTACTCTAACAGTTTCCACCCTGTTGACTGGGGCTTCAGGATATGTTGACTGCAATTCTGTAGATGGGACAACCCCCCCCCCCCACCAATGAGGTGTCCTGGATATGACAATAAACTGCACCCTGCAAAAAGGCCTTTTGAGGAGCATGGAGCCACCTCTTGATTGCTGTTCTCAGGTCCACACTGACCCGGAGTGGTAGCACCTGTTAAGGTCCCAGTTATGGGCAAATAGTTAGCCCCCAAACTGGGGTCAAAACACTATGAAAGTAGAAAAATGGATTTGTATGGTGAAAATTGCAGCAATACCTTTCTTGAAAAAGAAAATATTACCAACAATACAATTGAAGAAAAAAAAATTAACAGTAATATATTTTTGAAGAAAAAATATATATACCAATAATACATCTGACTCTCAACAAAACCCTCTTTACAAAAATACGTCAATGAAACCTGATCTACAAACTGATTTTTTACAAAGAATACATATTCTATTCATATGAATCTATTGTAAAAATCTTGTATGAAAGAGAGGCTTGAGGCAGCAGAAATGTGGTTTGACAGAAGGATGTTGAGTATTCCATGGACAGAGCATATGTGCAATGATGAGGTGATGGAAAGGATGCAAATGAGGAGAAAACTCACACTAAATATCAGGAAGATACAAATGAGGTTCCTGGGACATGTAATGAGGAGGGAGAGTGTAGAGAACTTAATACCCATAGGTCAGATAAAGGGAAGAAGAGACAGGGTAAAGCAGCGCAAGAGGTACTCATTAAGTCTGAGCAAATGGATGGCAGAGCAGGGCTGAGAGATACCAACAGAAAAAATATTGAGTGACAAGAGACAGCCAAGTGGAATTCCATGATCACCTATGTCCTGAAAGGACATGGCACATGAAGAAGAGGTTAATTTGCTGTAAAAAAATAAGCCATCATTTCATATCAAAGAACCTTTTCAAAAATACAAGACCAGAAGACATCTTTTCTATAATAAATCTTCTTTTATCAAAATCCGACTAAATCAACCTTCTCACTATCACCAAACATTTATAAAAAAATGCAGTAAAACTCCACCATTTTGGTATTAAATAACCCACAGAGGTTGATATACCATTAACCAACTCTTCTACTCTAACAGTTTCTTTTCTCCCACTTCCCATTTGTGGAACTCCCTTTTGTTTGCTTGCTTCCTTGATGGCTACAATCTCCAAAATCCAATGTCAATTGCTGTCTTCTATCTCTTTGAATGCCATCCCCTGTACCTTGTTTTTTTTTTTTTTCCTCTCACTTTAATCCCCTGTGCACTAATCCTGCTTTGCTTGGGGTGAAAAGATTATTAAAAAAACAAAATAATGCATGAGAATGTTAGTCCAAATATAAATTAAAACTCCTCATTCCAGAAACCACATTTCCCTATAGACACCATATCTATTTTCTACCATATAATGAGGTGCCACATATTAATTGGAAAGATAAATATCAACTAAACCTATTACAATGAAGTGCCATGTTGAACAAACCCAATTAGCCTTACAAGATTTGACTGTACCTTATCTCATGGTTTCTCCAGAAGAGAGAACCCTTTTTTACTTAGCAATTCATTGATTTCTTAACTTCATGTGTGGCTATGCCTCTCTTTCAGTAATATGGTCTGCTCTTTTTAAAATCAATACTTTGTATCATAATGTACTGAAAGAGGTGAATATCAGAAGAATCAACTCTCTGGGAGTGCACACCCACACTATAAGTTATAATAAGTGACTGCTTAGTGACCAAAATGTCTGCACACCTGCTATTAATTATTCTAATTCATATTGTGGGGTAGATAAAAACACCATACACAATGACGAATAAACACTGACAGTTAACAAAAGATATATATATATCTCGAAATGAATATGAGTAATTTTATTCAAACTTGTATCTAATAAAAAAAAAAAATCAAACAATGAGGTCATGCGGTGTTAAAACATCACACTTAGGAACAGTAGTTTTGAAAAAATATTATTTTAGTTAAGATCTTTAAGAGAAAAGTTTAACAACTGGGAAGATGGCTGTAATGGAATCTTATGGCTTGTTTGAATTCAGGAAGTCAGTTGAAATAAAATCTCACGATTAACAAATTAAGTGAAAAAGTTAAAGAAATGGAAGTTGCAATTTTGTGGTTTTAAAGAAACTGTTTTCTTTATCTTTTAATTTTACATTATTTTGGGTAATGAAGCTTTTTACTTCATAAAGATATATGGCTATTGATATAAAAGAAAATTACTTCATACATTGTTAAATTCCAAGTGGAAGTTTTTGTCTTGTCACCTCCTTGTAAAATCAATTATAGAGGTTACATCTTTGTTACTACTTCCTGGAGAGGTAAAATAGTTACCGATGAGGAATTTAAAACCTAGACTCATTTGTCAACTCTCGTGGCATGCCAATAATGAGAATTTGCCACTCCTCCATGTTGTTCCAGGCCAGTAGAGACAAAAATGAATGCATGCAAAAGTTTTGAAGTGTGAAGAGAATACAAGAACTTTTTTATTGTATTTTCTATTCAGGTAACCATTATGACATTGTCACGTACCTGTCTCGACAGTAACCATGAAGATGTTTACACGTCGATTGAGGTATATTGCATTTTCACATCTATGGACAGATACAGGTTATCTGCCCCAGATAGTGACAAATGGACAATGATAAATAAATAAAAATAAAATAAGATTGCTGTTTGATTGATATAATCGAACAGCAACCTTCCCAGGTCTGCTTCAGTATATCAACATGGGTGGGTGCTGACCAGCAATTCAAGGATGAACGTCGAGATGAGATGATTTTGATATAAAATTTTAATAAGTAATAAAAGATCAAAATAAAAAAAAGAAATATTTAAGTATGAATTAGAATGTCCAATGACCTGAATCTCAAAATTATATTCGGATACCCAACGTAGCCGAAATAGCCATTTACAATATACAACCGTAAATATGAATGAATACAGGCAACTACAAATGCAAGAGATTAACACAAGATAACATGGGGAGAACCATATTATTTATAAACACATATGGTGCATGTGGTAACAATATTCGTAGAAGTGTATGCATGTTCTAACATGGGTCTAAGAACATAACTTATCTTTATATCAGTTCCTTCTCTCTTTCTTTTACTGTCTTTTCTTTTCTCTCTCTTCCTCTTCTTTCTTCATACACTTGAAATGTATGTAGTTACGACTGTTTCTGTTTCTTTCAGTTGAGTATTATATTCTCAGTGTACAAATATTCTGAAAATGTTTGTACATTTTATTCTTTTCTTCAACCAGCATTGTATTTTCTGTATTCAAACAATTCTGCTTTCTTTTATATGTTGACTGCTCTGCATTGCTATCTCTTTTCTTTTCTTTTGATAAACCACTTGGCTTTGCTTTCTTTTCTTCTTTGAATAAACTGTAATCAGCGTATGAATTATATTACAGCTTTTCTTCTTATCCTCGTCGCTATCTTTCTTTCTTCCTTGATAAAATGATTTGGCCTTGCTTTCTTCTTCCTTCAACAAGTAGGAGTCAGCATACAAATAATATTACAGCTTCTTTCATCTTCATCGCTATATTTCTTTCTTTCTTGATAAATGTCTCGGCTCGGCTTTTTCTTCTTTCAACAAATATAAACCAGTATACAAATCTTCTCTTATCTTTGTTGCTATATTTCTTTCTTTCTTGATAAAACAAAGAAAGTTAGGCCATTTTAACGAAAAAATTTATAAGTTTGGTCTTTTTCTTATCCTGTGTTGCTTAAAATGAATTTGTTAAATTACTCTGTTATCTCAAATGTGTTTTCCCTTCATTCATCATTTATCAGCACTCAGCAAATATGACTTATTCTTTTGAGATTTGACCTGCAACTGACTTCAAACTTTTGCTTTCCATGTGATTTGTTTTAGCACGAATTTTAACTCCTGCTGCTTCACGACCTGCAACTGACTTTCATGTCTAGCTTATTTTCTGTCTAGACATTTGTTACTAAGGATATGAGTCAACTAGCCTTGACCTGCTATTCCAAAGCTGACTCTAGTCTCCAACGTGATCATCTCCTTGTTACCATACAGAGACCATTCTCAATATATGTGTGTAGGTGTGTGTGCAGCTATCTATATCCGTAACATCATCTTGTATCTCATTTTCTAATTTCTTTTTATTATTTACTTTTATATAAACCAGTACAAAAATGAATTACCAGATCTCAAAACATTCCATTGTCACAGGAGATATATATGTGTGTATATGTCTGTTTACTTTTAAATGCAATGTGAGTGGTTTCAAATTATTTCAGTCCTGTTTTGCTTATGGGCATCTAAAATAACATCCTGAATAAATAAAAAGAATTTGGTGCCTAGTGTTTTGTCACAGCAGACCAGAGAATGTAATAAAGCCAGCACATGTCCCAGGTACCACTTGTTATCTCAGGGCAATGTTTTAAATCTATTAGTTCTAGAAGAAAGTACTCGGAGGTTTACCTTTTTACCCTTGGGACCTGTGTAAAATGAATGCTGATAATTTTAAAATGTATTTTAAATGTCATTAGTTCATTCAATGGTGTGTGTTTGTTTCATCTGTATTTGTCCATATGTATTTTTCTTTTGTGTGTGTATTGGTGCACTTGGGGACTACTGCCTAATTTCATTGTACATTGCACAGTAACAAGTGTGTGTGTATATATATATATATATATATATATATATATATGATACTGTTATGAGGGTGCATTTATATATAAAAATATTAATAAAGTAAAAAAAGTTAAAATTTATAGTAAGGGATTCTACTGAGTCCTACTTGTTTGTACAATAGCCCCTATAATAATAGGTTTTTGGAAGAGAGTTGTCAGTTGTAAAAAAGGAATTTCTGGTATTATCACCTCTGGCTTTTGATTCATGGATTATTATATCCAGTCGAAAGAATCTCTATGAAAAGTTACTGACCAACAAAAACTATAAAAGAAGACCTCCTGGAATTAATCTGGTAAATAGTTTTTGACTATTTTCATTGACCAAACTAAAAATTATACTAAACATACATATATTTGTGGATTTCCAGTAATAGCACATATAATACTTCACTATCCCTAACATGGTAAAAATACTTGACTCTCACTTTCTTCTTCTCAACACTTTGCCAAGAGACCTAGACCTCTGTTTTCTGTTTTGAATGTCATAGTTGTATCTTTGTATATTTGTTATTTTGTGTTGTTGTTTGTTTGTTTTGTTTTTTTTTAGAAAATTATTAAATGTTTGTGTTTGTTTGTAATTTAGCTCTACAACTTCTAACATGTAATAATACAGATATTGTTCGAATGTATATTGAGTTTTAATTTTGTCAAATTCAATATTAACATGTTCGTATGGTGAGTTGTAAAAGTACTAGGAAGAGTCAAAGTCAAACAATTATGTCCTGACCCCAAAAAGAAAAGGTATTGAGCAAAATTTCATGGGAAAATTAGCTCAGGAGGAGGTGCTGTAATGGAATATCCCACACTCCCTATTGCCTATGTGGACTGACTATATTAGTAGCCATATAGTGAGAACAGGAGATACCTGTGACTTGATTCTACAATTACTAGCCGACCACCAGATTCCCTGTCTTGTTGTAGTGTATTCTCTTTACAATAAACTTCTCTTCTTTAATCTATGCACGTGTTGCTGTTCTTGCTCTTGAGTTCCACCTTGTCTGTTTGTAACCTCTTTAAAGGATACGACAGTTTAAAAATACTGATCTTCAGAATGTGAATTTTAATTTTTGTAAAATTGTTAAAATAAAATAAAAATATTCAGTTCCCTATCCTTCCAGGAGACAATAAATGGCACCTAAAGTTCTTTGTTGAGAAAAGTCCTTCTGAGAAGATTAAATTATTTACATTGATTGTCTAAAGAATGGATTATGATAGAGGGGAAATAGTAAATGTCATTGAAGTTAACATAAAATATATATATATATATATATATATATATACATATATTTCTAATCATTTTGGTAACCTAATACTTTAAGCTGAGAAACGAAGAAAAGAATACTGAACTGTTATGTAATATCAGTCTTCCTATATGGCAGTAAATGCTGTAATGTTCTACAGAAGAATGCTGAGAATACCATTTATCAAACCAGTAAGCAATGACAGAAAATAAAAACAAAAAGGATACTTAACATTACAGAAATTTCTAGGGTACATAATGAGGAAAGAGAGCATAGAAAATTTGATACACATGGGACAAATTGATGGGCAGGGGCACATGGCCCTTAACCTGTGAGCTTGAGTAAATGGATAGTAGAATAAGGTTTAGGAAGGATAATAAAAAGACAATTTATTAAGAACTATAAAGGACGGGGAAATTGTGGAGTCATGATTACCAACATCCTGATGGGACATAGAAGAAAAATAGTTTAAAGAATCTGATACAGTCAAATCCTTTTTCCCTGTATTTAAATAAAGTTACTTACTTTTGACCATTCTTTGATGACCCATTGAGAACAGGGTTTCTCAACACATTTAGTTACAGTGGGAAGCCGTGTTTGATTTAGACAGACTGTTGCTGATACTCTTTTAGAAAAAGTAGGTGAAATTTTTTCTTGGCATTCGACATGGCGTGTCTTTTTACCTGCTCCACAAGAAACACTGCAAGGTGACCATTCTGAAGGTGTCCACCTGGAAAATAAATATCCATAGATAATATAGTCTAATAACTCTATAAAATAAAACCAGTAATTGTGATAATTTTGGTAATCATGCCAGATTTTATAAAATTTAATTGCTCAGAAAATTCAAGCTAACACACACCTACACCTTTTCATGCCCTAATAAAAAAGTATATATACATTAATACATTCACCAATAGAAAAGTTCTTTTCTAAAGACTGTCAACTCAGTAAATTTTACCATATGCTGACATCTGCAAAAACAAAATAAATACCTCTTATTTATTGGCCAATCAAGAGCAAGGAAAAAAATACTTAAAAATTGAGCCAATCTTATTTTCTACAATCGTATAAATACACGTGATTGTTACCTTTCTTTTCAGAGGTTCACATTTGTTGACCATACATATCATCGAGGCAACATGCCATTTTACACTCTCTCACACTGCACTAATTTTCTCCTTTCCTTATTGACTTCTCGGCAACAAAAGAAAGACTTAGTGACATCAGATTTGTCTGTTTTTCACAAAAGAAAGACTTCATATAAAATAGTTACATTGTTTTGCCTTGCTTCACAAATCTATTTCATCTGACCTTAAGTGAACATGAACTCTTAAAAACACATTCACAAGAAAAGCTTTACACAAAACTTTATAATATGTATGCTACTTCAAAAGAACAAAAATTGATGTCATTCTTATCATGAAATAAATTTACACTTACTTAAACAAATGAGGCCCCTTTTGCCTTTTGTGCAACCTTCTGATACTTTCAAATATGGTGGGCTCAGTTATATTTGACACAGTCATTTCATAAAAATAGCCAATGTTCCCTACATAAATGATGACCATGTATAGAATATGCACATTAATCTTCTGATGTTCATATAAATAATCAATGACTACCAAACATCCACAAACTTTCCGATATTCAAAACGGGCATGAATACGTATAAAAAAAATAAAAAAAATTTGGTGATTTTACTATACAAGGGCATTTGCACAAAAAAATTTTGATCAGCTATAAGAAACCTACAACCTTTTGATTCTCTTACAATACGACAGCAGAAGAACCAAAAGAATCTACATTGAACTTACCCATGTATAATCTCGGAAATGTTCAAACTTGGTTCCCTCAACTGAACACCATTTTCAGTGCCAAAAATTTAAGTCATAAACTTTTTGTGATGCCGATGTTATTAAGAAATTACCCATTGATGTGATATCTGTAGTGGTGGATATACTTGACAACGTGCTTCATGACAGACCTTATGATACATTAAAGAATGCAATGCTCAGAAGGATAAAAAAATATTACATGACCTTTGCAACTATTACATAAAATGCAAACATTGCTGGGTGACAATACAATGTCAGCTATAAAAGCTATATTTAAGAAACTGCAGATGGATAAACTATATGCTCACACATGTCTAGTCATAATATCACTTCCCAATGACTGGGAATTTGAAAGACTTTTCATCAAATTACACAAAAAACGTAACTGGGAACACAGCACTTGTTATGCTGCTGCAACACTGGTGTCAACAAATACAGTATTTAATTAGAAAGTGAATGTTAACAACTCAAAATAAAAATACAGTCATTAATCAAAAGCCAGGAGTGAAGCTGTTTCTAAGCATATGGATGCGTACAAAACAAATTCTCTTGTAGGACACCTCATACCACATGACACTCAAGAAATAAAAAAACTTAATATACATGCTGGTATCATTACAATTTTGGTACATGTGCTAACAAATGCATCAGAACTTGTTCATTTAATTCACAAACATTGACATGTTCAGGAAAAAATTTGACCAGTAACAACATGACAATGTCTGCTGGTGTCCAAAACAGCTCGGAAAGAGAAATCAGTGAGCCGAGTTTGAATTCCAGTTGAATACCCTGCATTCACTTAAGCACTGGTACCCTTGGTAAAGGTATTAATCCATCCCTTCCCTCCAGCTATGGGTTAAATAACAGGGTAGGACTTGGGGATTCTGCCCTCCCAATGAATCTTGATACTCGAAAAGAAAAAGTATTACTAGACACAAAAACTTATATAAAAAAACAATAAATTGTTGAAAGAAAAAGGTATTATCAGCAATAAATAAATAAAAAAAATTTAGTTGGCAATAAATGACCCCCATAAAACGAAACAACCAACCAACAATCATTTTTAGTTGACACAGGAGCACAGATCAGTGTCATTCCACCTTGCCAATAAGAAACACTAAGGTTGTCTACATTTACATTACAAGCAGCAAATGGCACAAAAATTCAAACCTATGAAGAAAAATCTCTTACATTAAACATAGGACTACGGAGACCTTTCCCATGGATTTTCGCATGTGCACAAGTAAAACTACCTATACTGGGAGCAAATTTTTTGTCACATTATAGTTTTATCAGTGAACATGAACTCATACACAATGGTAGGCATTGAAACTGATCTATTCACAAAAAGAATAAGGTCCATATACATATCCACTGGCATTTCTTCAGCCTCAACAAATAACACCCATTTACAGAATGTACTAAGAAAATTCTCAACAATTACGACTCCTTTAACATACACAGAAGATATTCAATATTCAGCTAAACTTTATACAAAGACTACTGAACCACCAATACATGTCTCTACGTGGATTTCGTTCAGACAAAAGCAAAATAACAAAGAATGAATTCCAACACATTACGATTAGGAATTATTCATCTATTAAGCAGCCCTTATTCATCTCCGCTTCATATAGAATCAAAACCAAATATGGGCACATAGAGGTCATGTGAGAATTTCAGAAATTTAAACATGAAAACAGTACCAGATAAATATCCAATCTTATATATTCAGAACTTTGCAATGAATTTACAAAGATATAGGCGAAAGAGATATGACTGACTGGATAGAAGATTTTTCTGCAGTAGGTTGCCATTACTTTCTGCAGTAGACTGGTTGCCAACCAAGGCTATAGGACCTAATCTGTCCTGATATTTAATCTATAGCTGGAGGGAGAAGAGATGGATTGATACCCTTTCCAAAGGGTTATTTACATGTAATTTAATGCAATGAATTCAACTGGAGTTCAAACTGTGCTCTTAGATTTCTTGTTCTGAGCCACAATGCACATCAAAAAGGTCATCATTGATCTAGTAAAACAAACTTGTTAAGCATTACACAATGTTAAAGTGCTCAATTAGTGTAGATATGACATGAAAAAAAGTTTTAAAAAATCCATAAAACAAAGAAAATAATACAAATAACCAATTAAAAAAAAATAGAGCACTGAATTCTACCTGCCAACTCCATAATTACTTAAAAATAATTAAATCTTAATATAAATTTTTTATTATTAGAAGCAAAAAAGAAAAAAATATAAGAGAAACAAAACATTTAACCTGATTATAAAGTAGATTGTAAAATCTGAGTTTGTGACTGATATTTTTATTGTTTTTTTTTTTCTCATATTAGGGGAGAGAAAATGGAAGTTTAGATTCATCCTGTTATTTTGAGGAGAAGGCACAACCTCACATTTGACATGTCTTACCAGACGATAATGTGACACATTTCCTAATTTTTGACATGTGCATAAATTAAAACAGTCAAGAGCAGATAGTCTTGCATAGCCTTTATTTTAGCCCCCCCCCACCCCCCGGTCACAATTTCACTTTTTTTACCCGGCTATCTCCATTTTTTGTTTTCTTTCCTCAAATACTTAAAAATTGTATTTTTAATATTTAGATAACTTTTCTTTTATGGGTAAATGACACCTATTTAGACTAAAGAGAATTTTGTGGGTGTGAGTGAAAATAGCAGGAAATGCTATGTTCATTTGTAATAATATTACAAATTTAATTAAAATAGCATTTAAAATTTTTTAGAGGAACGTCACAAATCTGATCAAGAAGAGGATCAACCTTTAGCAATCAAAGGCAGCAGACTTCAAGAAGCCACAAAAAGATAGTCTAAAATACGACCAGAAATCTTAGAATATTGTATAGAATCAGTCAGTTAAGTGCCATACGTGATACATACTTGGACGATCATGTCTCGAAAGAGACATGACTGACTGGGCAGAAGATTATCCCCCAGTAGGCAGTCATTACTTTCTGCGGCAGACTGGTTGCCAGCCAAGGCTATAGAACCCATTCTGTCCTGTTATTGAACCCATAACTGGAAGGAAGAGACTGATTAATACCTTTCCTAAGGATATTTGTGCTTAAGTGAATGCAATGAATTCAACTAGAATACAGCTACTAAAACTTTAAAGCAGCTTTTCAATGTTAAACTTATATTTCTTTCTCACCTGTAAACTGAAATAACATTTAAAATATATAAACTTTTCTGAAATCACATGGTCAGTTCTACCAGTATAACTACTAAGAGGACATAAAATTAAAAAAAAAATTTTTTTAAAATGACTTTAAATTTAATGCTTTAATTCTCTTCTTTTTCTTTTTTAATGTGCCATATCCTTTCAGGATGTAGGTGATCATGGCTTTCCACATCTCCCTGTCCCTGGTGGCTCTTAGCATGCTTTCTTCTGTTGCACCATGCAACCCTTGTTCCGTCATCCACCTGATCAGGTTCTTCAAATATGTTATCCACTGCTTTCTTCTGTCTCTTTTACCCTCTATCTGGCCTGTTAGTAACAGGTTCTCCAAGCTCTCCTTCCTCATTGCATGTCCCAGGAACTTTAGTTGTCTCTTTCTGATGCTCAGTATTAATTTCCTTTTTGTCTCCATCCTTTCCAAAACCTTGTCATTGCTCACATGCTTGGTCTATGATATCCGCAGCATCCTTCTGTAGAATCACATTTCAGCTGCTTGAAGTTTTCCCTTCATCTTTGAAGATATTGTCCAACATTCACTGCCATATTGAAGAACCGACATCACATAGCAATCCAGTACTCTTCTCTTTGTTTCTAGTGAAATTGTCCTCTTTCTTATTAGTTTACTTAACTTCTGGAATGCTTCTTTCACCATGCCAATTTGCCTTTGGATCTCAGTGTTGCACTTTCTGTCTTCTCTTAGAACACTTCCTAGGCATTTAAATTTCTGTACCTGCTTGATTTTAGTCCCTCACCTGTAATTGGCATTTTGGGCTGCCCTTTTTGCTGATGACCATGTATTCGGTTTTCTTGCAGTTTATTTGTAGTCCTTTTTTGTCACCCTCTTCAGCTACCTTCTGTTGGAGGTCTTGTAGTTTCCTTTCTGTGTCTATCAGCCCTGTATCATCTGCGTACCTTATTTTGTTTAAATTGTGGCCTCCGATGATGAACCCTGGCATAACTTCTAGGGTTCTCAGAATAGTCTCGCTGTGTAAGTTGAATAGATCAGGTGAAAAGATGCATCCTTGTCTTATGCCCCAATTGTCTTTCAATCTTAGTATAATTACTGAATTTGTTGCCTATCCGTATGCAGGCAGTTTGCTGCCAGCAGAAATTCTTGATTACTCATAGGACTTTCCCAAATTTACTATGTTTCAGTCAGTTATACGTGATACACACTAGGGTGATCATGTCTCAAAAGAGACATGACTGATTTGCCAGAAGATTTTTCCATAGTAAGTTGCAATTACTTTCTGCAGTAGACTGGTTGCCAATCAAGGCTATAGACCCCAAGCTATTTAACCCATAGTCAGAAGGAGAAGTGGCGAATTAATACTTTTCCCAAGGGTATTTGTGTGTAAATGAATGCAACAAATTCAACTAAAATTCGAACTTGGTTCTCCAATTTTTTGTTTCGAGCTGATATCCACTGCACCTCAATACACATCCTATGTTTATTAGGACTAATTACTGATGCTACTATGAAGTACTAGTGGTATTAGCTGGTTCCATACAGGAAATTACTAATTACTGATGCTACTATGAAGTACTAGTGGTATTAGCTGGTTCCATACAGGAAATTACTAATTACTGATGCTACTATGAAGTACTAGTGGTATTAGCTGGTTCCATACAGGAAATTACTAATTACTGATGCTACTATGAAGTACTAGTGGTATTAGCTGGTTCCATACAGGAAATTACTAATTACTGATGCTACTATGAAGTACTAGTGGTATTAGCTGGTTCCATACAGGAAATTACTAATTACTGATGCTACTATGAAGTACTAGTGGTATTAGCTGGTTCCATACAGGAAACATTTTGGTATTTATTACAAATTTTAACCATCAGTAACACTTTAAAATAGTTTTACTTGAAATTAGGCTTCTCAATTCCAGTAATTGTTATTGCTCTTTCTAGTATTGATGGGACTTTCCTGCTCAACCATTTAAGGCAGTGTAGAAAGTTATCTCGAGTACATTATTTTCCCTCCCAGCTCAATAATATCCATCTTAGTTGTTGCTGCTGTTTAAAATCTTCAAATGATATGGTTCATTATTTAGTAAAGTGTTTTGTTATACTGTACTGCCAGTTTGAGATTTGAAAAAGAATTGTTTTGAGACATTAATGATTAAAAACAGTTTCAAGTGAATGAATCATTTATCAAGGTAATAAAGGCAATATATTGTTGATAGTTAATTAAATTCTGAACAAGTTAAATAGCAATATGAGAGTCTAGATCTGACAAGGCTTTTTAGGAACATGAATTGAATTCTTAAGTCAATATTTTGGTTTTGCATCATCTTGTAGTGTTGGGCAAAACTATGTATGTTTTATACTTTTCTTCAAATTAAATCTTCTTTTAATTCACTCTACTTCAAAACCTGTTGGTTGTATGAGAATGTGATGAAACTAAAAATAAAAATTTGCTTTCTGCATAGGGGCTCTGAGCATCAGATCTTGTTTACAAAACACAAACAAAAAAAAAAAATGAAATCTAAACGTTGGAGCCAATCATGAACATTGTTACTAAAGCAAAGGCATGACAAAAATACTGAGTCATATATCCACCCTGACGGTAACACACAAGGCAGTACATAGTTTGCCAACAGTCTCACAATCAACCAACCAGATACAAGCTTCAATGCCAGGCTGGATACAACCAATTTAAAATATCATTCAAACACAGGAGTGGTTGAATGATATTCTTAAGTCTGACATTGAGTGAATCTAGGAAGCTCTCAAGCTTCACCATTGATTCAGTTATCAATCAAGTTTCAAACAGTTTACAGAGTTATAGGACACCTTCTTAACTACATTTTGAAAAAAAGTTTTTGAATTTTGCTTCGGAAGAAAAAAAGTTACGTCACAATATGAGATGTCCGAAAAGGGTAACTAATTACATAAGTGAGTGACTAATGCTTTTAATAATAAATCTTATTCTTTATAACTTTTTCTGTTTAATATTTTTTGAATAAATTTTCAACATTTAAATTCTGATTATATCTTTTATCATTTTTGTCAAACTTTGCTTTTCTCTTATGATTTTATCAGAATTGATTATAAATCAATTTTTTTTTTGTTTTTATTTTTTTATTTTTATTTTTTTTTAATCAATTGCATATAAATTTTTAATATTTTTGAATGGGGTTTTCAGCATTAAATTTATATTAAATTAATAGCAATGCTTAGAAAAATCATAGATTACATGAAAACATTTGTGCATGAAAAGTAATATTCTTAAGATCATGTTAAACTCGGAAAAGAACAGGACAAGATATTCTATTGAAGTAAAAAAAAAAATGAAATTTCTTATTTTTTATTTCACTAGAATATCTTGTCTGGTTCTTTTCTAGGTTTAATATAATCTTAGGAATATTTTTCATGCACAAATTTTTCCATGTAATAACACATGCATTTAAAAAAAAAGGAAAAAAGTCTTTACTCAATTTTTTTAATGTACTGTTTTGCAGATGTATTTTTCTTATCTATGTATAGTGTTTTCAATTAATTATTTTTTTTTTAATTGGACTCACCCCATACAAGGCAGTAAAGCCAATAAAACTCAAGGGTTACTGTGTGTGAAAGAATTAGAAAACTGAAACATTAAGGAGCAAAAACAACAAAAAAATTGGGAAGACAGTAGATAATGATTGACATTGATCTTCAAAAATTTAAATGCTAAGTTGACTGGAAAACGTAAAACCAGAAGAGTTCCACAAGAGAGAAATGTAGGAAAAGAAATCATTGGCATAGAATTCATGGTTACATCTCATCAATTCAACTGTAAATTGAGGCGACCTTGTTGCTAATAGAGTATTGTGCTTAAATTCATAAAGTCTAGGTACCACAGCAAAGAGCTCATCCAAACAATTGCCACAAAAGTATTTATAGAAAAGGCACAGGGAAGCAACTTTATGTTAGTGGGTAAGTGACTGAAGAGGAGACACCATGTCAGGACCAACAATATTGCTCATTCTTCTTTGAATTTTATCAAGAATCTCTAAATTTCTAGCATTAGCACTGAACCATATGTGACAGAAATATTCTAAGCATGGGCAAACAGATTTATAAAGATAGATTATATAGAGAGAATTTGTCTAGCATGACACCGTGAATCAACTTTCTTAGCAGCAATGGATTCAATATAATTTTTCCACTTCATGTAAGTTGAGAATGTTAGTCCAAAAAGATGCAATGAGTCACTCTCTTGGAGGTTAGCATCAGCCATGTTGATGGGAGGCAGAGAAGGGGGCTTTCAGATAATTAATGGAAAGAAGTTTAGTTTTTCAAGTTAAAATTAACAAGCCATTCTTTGCCTCAGTTCACAACAGACAATAGGTCATTTATGAGATTGGTCATTAATTTGACTTTATTGAACTGATCAGAATGACTATTGAGACACAAGTAAATGGTTGTCATCAGCATAGATGTCAATTTGAGTGTTGATGCTATCAGGAAAGTCATTAATGAGAATTTAAAAAAGCAAAGATAAAGCCCAAGGGAAACACCTGCCTGAGTACAAAAGAATCTAGAAGAGTAGGTGTTCAGCAGCTTATTTTTAGATACACACCTTCTGCTTAAATGATATTTAAGTTGTGAAGTTTCTAAAAGTTCTATTTACTTAAGTTTAAAAATTTTTTTTAATTCCCTAAAGTTAAAATTTGATAACAAATAACCAAGAATAAATAATGTAGATTAAATATTTGAAAGAATAGGTGTCTGTTTGAATTTTTTTTTTTTTTTTTAATCGTATCACCCCGAGCAAGGCGGTAATGACACTGATGTGCAGGGGGCTACGTAATAGTGAAAAGATTGGAAAAGAGAAAGCCGGAAACCACATCCTAAGCAGGGCACAAGGGATGAGCCTCTTAACTTGTTCAATAGACGTGGGTGGAGTGTGAACTGGGCGATAGATAGATCTATCTACTCTAATTGAAAAAAAAAACAAAGTGAGAAGATTGGAAAAGAGAAAACCGGAAACCACATCCTAAACAGGGAACAAGGGATGAGCCTCTTAACCTGTTCAATAGACATGGGTGGAGTGTGAACCGGGCAATAGAACTTAACTTAAATAATTACTTCCCTTTGCTACATAAAAAAAAAACTTTTGCTTGAACTAATTAAGCCATATGTTGCTATTAAAAATATGTACACCAAACAAATAAGCTTAAAATGATTAGCTTAAAACTACTCAGTGGAAGAAATGTATTTTAGTAATCTTTCAAGCAAATATATTTTGTAATAAATACTTTGTGTATGTAGAAGACAAGTCAAAACTATTTAATAAAACAAACTTTAAAATTTGCTTATAACTTGTTAACCATACCAATTTATCTTCAACTAGTTTTTTTGTTTGTTTATTATTCAGTCAAGCTAGCTTGGATATTGACGGTTCTATCATGCCAACCATCACGGTCCTGCATTAAGGTCATTAGGGTGGCCTTCTCTGTCATAACATAACTGGTCAATTTAGATGTATTGCAAGGTGACCAACCCATGTTGCTCCATGGTTATATGTCCAGAGCAGTTGATCACTCATGAATTCTTATTTCACTCACTTAGTGTCCTACAAAAATAAATTCTGTATTTGTCTAAGTTTATAGAAATACTAGGGTTGGGTCAATAGAGCTATGATTTAGTTGGATGTTGTCTCCAAGAAATGTTAATTATAGCTCTCAGCATCTGAGTGAAGGTTCTATTAAGCTTAGACTCTGGGGTTTTAGTTAATATCCAAACAATGGTACATACATTAACACTACCTCTACAGTGGTATGAAAGGATCTCCTCTTGAGGTTGTCTGGTAGATCAGATTTCCAGATTACATCTATTTTATTGAAGTTGACCCAGGCTTTAGCTATGCAACTTTTCACATCATTTTCAGTAGAATTTCTCACTTCCTAGGTATGTAAAAGATTTGATGGATTTTATTAATTCACCTGAGACAATTTGTATTGAGCCTTAAGCTGGTTGAAGCTAATGAATTTCTATGAATCTTAATTCTTCAGTTTATTATAAAATAAGCTCATGACAGTAAAATATCAAAAAAGAAATTCTATCATTGTTAAATATTTGAGCCTAGCAACTTTAGCAAAATATTGCAATAATAATCATGAACATGAATTGTTTTAAAAAGTAAGGAGGTACAAATGAAAAGATTTCACATTGACAACTTTTTCCATTTCACTAGAACAGATGATAAACACTCCTGTCTTTCATTTTCTCATTGAAACTGTGCAACATTGTTGATTTGTTTTCTGATGTGATCAAAATAGTTTTATTTATGAGGTATTAGATGTTAAACACTTTCTTTTTCCTTCAACAAAACCAAGGGGTCTCTGTCTTGTCTTCTATGTGATCAAACTGAAATAGTCCACTACTTATAAGGTATTGTCAAGATGTAATGGTCATGCAGATTAGCAAAGGAGGGACAAGCACAGTTATAAGATCCTAAAAAGATAACTTTACCTTCTTATAAAATGTTCTGTTTCAAGGGTTTGAGGACAATTGTTGGATTACTTTTTTGTTTTTACCAAGAAGATTTATAACAAAATATTCTATTTAGAATTTTTTTATACTGCTAAAATTAAATATACCCAACATCCACAATTTTTACTCTGACAACAGGAATTTTCAGGTTTTATAGTTCCAAATACAAACAAAATTTAGTTTAGGTGGAAGAAACCGACATATGGTTGCAAGAGTAATAAATGACAAAGTATTACTGGTGAGACAAAGAGAATGAGACAAGATATGTTAAAATAAAATTTATGTATTGCCAGTATAATGGCTCAAATCAAAATGTTTTTGTGGCTGAGAGAATTGACCTTGAAGATAGGACAGCATGTGATGTATGAGCTTGGCATTGAAGCCTGTATCAGGGTGGTTGATCAGGAGACTGCTGGTAAACTACATGTGTACAACCTTGAGTTTTCATTGAGCAAGTCTTTTTTTAAGCATTTAGGGTGGATAAATGATTTTTTGTCATGTTTATGCTCTAGGAGGCACTGTCAATGATTGGTTCTGAAGTTTAAATTTTATATTATTTGGGTGATTTGTTTTGTGAGCTGAATGAAATGCTAAGAGCCACTGTATAGAGAATGTCTCTGTTCTTTTAATTTTGCTTTCATAGTACAAAAATTTAAGTACTTGGGAAATGTTCTAATGGAAGATAGAAAGTATGACATGGAGATCTGAAGGGGAATTAGAATGGCCAAGGATGCATTCCAGAAGCTGAGCAGAGTATTAAGAGACAGGAAAATTTCACTAGAAACAAAGTAGTGGATTACTATGTGATGTCTGTTCTTCAATATGGCAGTGAATGCTGGACAATTTCTTAAAAGATGAAGCAACTGAAATGTGGTTCTACAGAAGGATTGAGCATGTAAGCAATGATGAGATTTTAAAAAGGATTGAAATGAAAAGGAAATTAATACTGAGCATCAGTAAAAGACAGCTGAAGTTATTGGGACATGTAATGAGGAAGGAGGGCTTAAAGAATCTTATACTCATGGGTCAGATAGAAGGAAAGATACAGGGTAAAGCAGCGGATAACATATTTGAAGGGACTGCGCAGGTGATAGCAGAGCGAGGTTTGGGTGGGTTAGCAGGAGAAAGCATGATAAGAGGTACCAGGGATAGGGAGGAGATGTGGAAGGTCATGATTGCCCATGTCCTAAAGGGACATGGCACATAGAAAAAGAGTGTTCACATCTGGCTGATAGATTTGTGTGGGGTGAATCCGAAAGAGTTATAATTTGAAACCATATAACATCAGTAAGCATAAAGAAAGCCCCCGTTTGGCTCCCCCTCGGGAGAAAGCAATAAATCTGGATACAAATTTCCTTTTTTATAAGAGATTGAAATTATATGATGTATGGAATTTAAAAGATACGTGTTTGGAGTATTGTAGGCTGTTCACATGTAAACAAAGAAGCATACAAAAGAAAATAAAAATACATTTATTCTTTTTATGTATATAAAACTTTTAGTGAAACAAAGTTCTCAATGTCTTTTGGCTAAGTAAGGATAAGCTTTGTGCTGAGTTAGAATGTCCAAAGAAAAGGTTGATTTATTTCATAAGTGGATGTTCTGGAAGACACGTGTGAACATTGGAAAAGAGAATTCAGTCAGCACTAGACCAGGGAAATTACACTACCGGCCATAATTGTTAGGCCACCCCAGTTGTTTTTAAAAAAATGATGCATTTCATACTATTTTTAGTATTCATTGCCAAGTGGATAATTCTAAATGAAAATAGAATGGTTCTTTTGTTATTATTACTTTGCAAAATTTTACAAGACAGCCAGGAAGCATTTGCTTTGGCCAGCCAATAACAAGAAGAAACTAGCATAGGGAAGAGAGCACAAAGACTGGACACCAGAACAGTTCATTTGATGCACTTGTTATTGCGCAGTATTAACAAAAGAACCATTTTATTTTCATTTAGAGTTATCCACTTGGCAATAAATACTAAAAATAGTATGAAATACATAATTTTTTTAAAAAACTGGGGTGGCCTAATGATTATGGCTGGTAGTGTAACTCTGCTCATTTTCCCTTGGGCTGACAAATATTTTATGCTGACTTGAAGTGGAAAGAGTATATTGAATTCATTACTAAGGAAGTTGGTTCACTTTGTTAATCTAGACAATTTTTCTCACCAGAATTCATCTTACATATTTATGAGTCTATCATTCGTCGTGGCTTTGAATACTGCTGCCTCATCTGGTCTGGTTTTCCTATAATATATTTAAAGATTCCTGAAAAAAAATCCAAAGGATCTGCAGTTTACTGGCCTTGGCCTGGCATCTTGGCTTCAGTCACTTTTCAACTGTCATAATGCAACTTTCCTGTGTCTTTCCTATAAATACTTTGGTGGTAATTATTCTGATGAGTTTTCCTCTATGGTGGCATTATTTTGCAGTTGAAATGACGAGATGTAACTAAGTTCTATGCTGACAGTTTCTTCTGTGGAACTCTTTTCTGGCTGCTTGTTTTGCAGTCAAGTTCATCTTCAAAAATTTAAATGCAATGTCAGTTGTTATCTGTTATCTTTGGTTTCCTTATTTTTTTTATGTCAGTTAGTCAGTTAAGTGCCATATGTGATAAACGCTTGGGTGATCATGTCTCAAAAGAGACATGACTGACTGGGTAGAAGATTATCCTGCGGTAGACTGGTTGCTGACCAAGGCTATAGAACCCAATCTGTCCTGCTATTTAACCCATAACTGGAAGGAAGAGACGGATTAATACCTTTCCCAAGGGTATTTGCGCGTAAGTGAATACAATGGATTCAACTGGAATTCGAACTCGGCTCCCTGGTTTCTCGTTCCGAGCCGATATCCACTGGACCACAACGCACATCCTCTTTTTTATGTCATCTCTTAATAGTAATTTTTCTCATATTCTCTAAAACTCAGTAACTTATTGTATCTTAGTGACTTTATTGCCTTGTTAACAGTGAAATGATAAAAAAATATGCCTCTCTGTAGAGAGTCAGACAGGCATATGTATGTTTCTTTTTATAGAGCTAAAACTATGCCACCTAATGAATGTTTGATGATGCTAATAAAGTTTTGGGTTCATTTTTATCGCCCAGTTCACACTCCACTCACGTCTATTGAACAGGTGTAGAGGCTTATCCCTTGTTCTCTGTTTAGGATGTGGTTTCCGGCTTTCTCTCTTCTAATCTTTTCACTCTTACGTAGCCCCCTGCACATCAGTGGTGTTACCGCCTTGCTTGGGGTGATATGATTAAAAAAAAAAAAATTTATTACTAGCATCATGAGGTAAATGTTTTTCTTTTTTCATTATTCAATATTATTCTTATTTTTTATTGTTTCACCCCAAGCAAGGCAGTTTTACTGCCACTGGTGTGCAGGGGGTTACATGGGGGAAAGTGACGAGAAAGAGGGGTTATTATTATGTTTATTAATTTTATTTAATTTTCCCACAGATTTTGTGCAAAGCATCCATTTATCTAGAAGAGAAGGAAGTGAGAATACCCTCCCCACAAAAAAAGAGAAACTAGATATTTTTACCATTTTGTAGAAAGATATTTGACTTTCCTACTGTATAACATAATTTGGCAAAAAAAAAAATATAAAAAAAATGAATTTTAGATCTTCTAAACTTATTTTCATATTATTTTTAATTTGTATTCACAATTTAACAATTTTTAATCACATATTTAATTCTGGGGTCATTATGAGACAAGTGTATGAGACAAGTGTATGAGACAAGTGTATGAGACAAGTGTATGAGACAAGTGTATGAGACAAGTGTATGAGACAAGTGTATGAGACAAGTGTATGAGACAGCTGCATGCAGATATTAATCTCTATCATAGCATAAGACACAGTGATTTTTTTTTTTTTTTTTTTTTTTTTTTATATAGGTGTAATTAAACAATTTTCCAAACTTTCAACACTTCAATTTTTCCACATACGTATCCTCGTTATTATTCCTATATAAATTTGATTTGTTCCATTTTGACTCTGCCTCTGTGACCTGCTTCATTGTTTTTCTCCTAAGTGCATTTCATAGTATATACATTGGTTCATTTTTGTCAGTGTCTTTCATTACTGCTACAAGAATTAACTCAGGAACCCCTCCCTTTTAATTGCAATGGGAAGATGCTGCCCACAGTTGGGATCATCAGAGAGCAGATATATCTACAATTTTGTGCTCTGTTTTCCTTGAAGAAAGGAATAAGGCTGACTTTGGCTTTTCAGTATTCAGATCTTGTCATTCAGGTTAAGTCATAAACATGAAGGTAATTAACATGACACATTGAAATCAATGGCATGCAAAAAAGAAAATTTATGTCCTGTACGTGACATAAGCCTATATTTGAAATTTTCACTCTGTGTATGGAACAAGTCTTTGTCTCTAGTTTAAATGCTTTTCATAATTAACATTTGAACCTTTTAGAATTGCTGCAATGAACCACAAGGCAATTTGAATCCTTTTTTTATGATTCCATTTAATAACTTAAGATTTTGTAATTCATTGACAATATTGAAATTTATTCGTTTTTACCAGAAACAATTTCTGAAACTCTCCCATAAGCATGGACCAGATGATTCTCCCGGAGAGTAATACACTACGCCTCCTCGGACTTACCCTGTCCTCAGACCTCAAATGGAAGCACTATATTGAATCCATAGCAAAATCTACTGCTAAGAAGATTGGGTCACTATGTCGATCCAGGATGTTTTTTCCACCTGAATCCATCCTGCATATATACAAGTCAACCATCCGTCCGTGCATGGAGTACTGCTGCCATTTATGGTCAGGTGCCCCTGCCGTTCTCCTCAGTGTTCTTGACAAGCTCCAAAGGAGAGTCTGTAATGTGATAGGTACTGATCTGGCGACTCGTCTGCAGCCACTTTCCCATCGTCGAAATGTGGCCTCCCTCTGTCTCTTCTATAAATACTTTCATGGCTTCTGCTCGGATGAGCTTAAGTCACTGATGCCTCCTCAACAGGTGTTTACCCGTTCAACCAGACTGGCAACTGGGTCCCACCCATTCACAGTCAGGTTAGCCAAACGCAGACGACATTTCTACTCCTGCAGCTTCCTCTCTCGCACTTCCCGCCTGTGGAACTCACTCCCGTATTCTTGCTTTCCTGACGGCTACGACCTCCAGAAATTTAAAAGCAAAGTTAATACTCACCTACTAACCACTGGCCTCTAGCTCTCTCTCCCCTCCCCTGTATAACCTTCCCTTTCTCTCCGCCCATGTACCTGTCATTGCACCTGCTTTCTCAGTTTTCTATTGTTCCTTTCTAACTAGCTTGTACTCCTCACTCTTTTCTAATTAATCTTTCTACATTTATGTAACCCCCTGCACATCAGTGGCGTTTCTGCCTTGCTCGGGGTGAAATGATTAAAAAAAAAAAAAAAAAAAAAACACTAACAAACCTACAACAGAGAAAGCAGCATACTCTAGAATTTATCATGCATGAACAATGTGAAGAATTTTGATGACAATGATTTATGGTTTCAATATCTCTAAACTATTTTGTAGGCTTGTGTATTAAAAACAATTACTGATACATTCATAAGAATAATTCGCAAAAAAAAAAAAAGAACTAAGCAACACAAATAAAAGGATGTATTTCCTCAAAAACTCTCTCTTTGATAAGAACTGGGCTTGTTGATTTCTCATTCCAATCTGCTAAACATTACACCATCTGCACACCCAACTTGATATTGATCCAAATTGTTTTTTTTCTTCAATATTTGTTTTTTTCTTTGCTCTTTAAGAAATCTGTAACATACAGGTAAACAAAACCAATTTCATGTAGATTTTACCTGTAGGGTAGACATTGAAAGCATTGTCATTGTTGAGAAAGTGACACAATGCTGATAGAACAATTGGAAACACGGTCAACTAATGAATAATTTTTGCAAACCAGGCTTGAAAGGCTCAATGTCTTTGTGACAAATCTTTTGTTTTTGTTGGAAAAATGTATTGTTTTCATTTTATCATTTATAAGAGTCTCAATTGCTTCACATGTGAGTGATATATATATATATATATATATATATATATATATACATACTCACACTAGCGGTCATAATTATTAGGCTGCACAAGTTTTTTTTTTTTTTTTTAAAAGAAATGATGTATTTCATACTATTTTTAAGTGGATAAAAATAGAATGGTTCTTTTGTTATGACAACTTGGGTAATTCACTCTGTTTTGATAAGAGAACTCCTGAATTTGTTGATGAGGATCTCAGACTCTACGTGGAGGCTTACATCAACTGCCTTGAGGAAGTAGTGTTGTCCTGGGTCAAAATGGTGGCTGATCCTATGTCTGGTATCAGGACTCTGCACCATGTCACATCAGTAGGAGAATTCTATAATGGCTGTCACCCTTGCAACCCCTTAATTATTGTGTGTGGGGCACAGTTGAGTGAGAGACCAACAAAACGCCTTGTAGCACCAAAGATGAACTGAAAGCAAGGATTATGGCAGCACCATGGAACAGGCTTGCCTCCCAGAGAGTGAAACATTACGCCTGCTTGGCCTCACACTCTCAGTGGACCTCAAGTGGAATGAGGTTCTTGACAAAATACAATGAAGAATCTGTAATGTGATCGATACCGACTTGGCTGACTGCCTGCAGTCACTCTCTCACTGGCGTGACGTGGCTTCCCTGTGCCTCTTCTATAAATACTTTCACGGCTTCTGCTCTGATGAACTTAGCTTGCTGGTGCCCCCAGGTATGAATTTGCATGAGATTCTAGATTAGCAAATAGGTTCCACTCTTTTACAGTGAAACCGATGAAATGTAACCGCAATTTCTACTCCAACGGCTTCTTTTCTCGCACTTCCCGCCTGTGGAATTCCCGTCTGCATGCTTGCTTCCCCGACGGCTACAACCTCCAGGAGTTTAAATGTAAGGTCAATAGACACCTCCTAACACACTAACTCGCATCCATTCTCTCAAACACTCTTCCTATGTACCTCCTTTCTCATCTATCATCCTCCTTCTGACATTTCCTATATCCAATTGCTCTATGTAACCCCCTGCACTATAGTGGCAGTGGAATGCCTTGCTTGGGGTGATATGATTAAAAAAAAAAATAATTCAACAAATTAGACAGGGAGACTGTCCAGAAGAGATACAAAAGATTCTAAAGTGATCTGGAGGCTGTGGTTAAGGCCAATGAAGATTTTATCAAATAAATTTACTCCTAAGAATTTCAAGAAATTCTTGTGTAATTTTGATAAATATATCTGCTAAACTGGGATGTCAGTATTATTTTCATTTTTGAGTCGTTTACATGATAATTCATCCATTGCACCCTGTATATGGGATTCGGATGATAATGTTTGTCTAGTTGGTATTATTTATGCTAGTTGGTATTATTTATGCTTGGTGCTTATCTGCATGTTGATTTAGGGATGTGTTTTTACATAAACACTGGTTGTGGTAGATAAACATATGATGTAATATAGTGTAGGCACTAGTTCCATTCTATGGCTTTCTTTAACGGGAGTTTCTAGGTAACCTTTTAAGAACTTTAAAATTTACAAACTGCAAATCTACACCTGAAGAAAGTCAGTGAGCAGAGCGACTGAAAATAATAATCATGAAATTAGTCTGAGGAAAAAAAAGATGGTGTATCTCTTCTCAAAACTTCAGATATAGATATAAAAATAAGTTGGATGTTACCTGGCTTGGCAAGGTTTGGTATTACAAGCTGTTGTCTGGGTAGGTAATTTCTTGTCTGGATCACAGTTATCATCGGTTACTACAACTTGTGAATTCATCTTCACACACAAAATTCTTGTCTCTTGAGTTCCTGTGAATTAAAAAAAAAATCCATTTTGAAATAAAACAAATAACTGGTATATATATATATATATATATATATATATATATATATATATATATACGAAAAAAAATCGCAACGAGCCGTTGTGCGAAACCGTGGTAGGTCTTGGCGATCTTGCGATTTTTTTTTGTGTATTTTTGCTCTGCGTAACTGCCTTTTGGTTAACACTTTTTGGTTAGTTTAGTATCGAGCACTTTTCTTTCCTGGTGGTTCGTTCCGTTCGAGGGTTTTTTTCTTTACTGTGAAGAACCGTATGTATTGTCGGTCCTACGCAGTTTTCTTTTTTTTTCCCCTCTTTGTCCAAAGCTCTATAGCCGAGGACAATAACGGAGTTAGATTCTGCTGGTTATTCGTGGTCTTTAAAAATTACTTGTGTAACATTTTAAGATTAGAATACGTACAGAGTCGGTTTTATTATTATTATTATTATTATATATATATATATATATATATATATATATATAACTTTATTACAAATACTAGAAATCTGATATATTTGTACAATAAATCTTACTTCACTCTTAGGCTATGGAATTATTGATTTAGTCATCGAAATGATAATGTTGCTTGAGAACATTAATTACACAAAACTAATAATACTTAAGAAAACAAAATTACTAGAATTTAATGTGCTTAAATGTAAGCATATTTTTGTAAATAAAGTGCTCAATAAGAAAACCAGACCAACAATAATCAAAGTTCAAAGAACTTCTCTTTGCCACTGACTTGTGTGTGTGCATATATAGTCATCCACAAATAGATCTGTTTTGCTGTATCACAGCTCATCAGTACGGTTAGACATCCGATTGCATTTTACCAGGATTGAAATCTAACCGAATTGGTGTCAGTCGGCGATTCTACTTCTGAGCTATGGGCAGACTTTTTAGCATGTACATTATCCTTATACACACGCCCAATAGCTGAGTGTGTTCTAATTCATTGCTGAATGAATGATGTGTAGATGCTAGAGTAGTTACTAAAACTGTTTGACAGTTCAAAACCTGTAAATTGCTTTAAAAATCACAAATGAAAACCTCTCTCAAGGGATTCCTTTCGCCAACAAAACATCAGGAGAGAACTGTTGGTAGTGATCAAAGAAAACGAAAAAATATTCACGTGTACAAAAAGAACAGGGGGGGGGGGAAACAGAGGCGTGTAAACAATTTTTTTTTTTTTTAATCATATCACCCCGAGCAAGGCGGGAACACCACTGAAGCACCGGGGGGCTACGTAAGAGTGAAAAGATTGGAAAAGAGAAAGCTGGAAACATAATCCTAAGCAGGGAACAAGGGATGAGACCCTTCACCTGTTCAATAGATGTGGGTGGAGTGTGAACCGGGTGATAGTTTAGTCTATCTACTCCAATTGAGGAAAAATAAATAAAAGAGTGAAAAGAATGGAGAGGAGTTAGCAAGGGGGATAAAATTGAGGGGAAAATGATTAAATATATACGGTCATCCATTTATTTTTGTACATATTTTATCTAATTGTATATATTTATTCATTTCCCTTTAATTTTATCCCCCTTGCTAATTGTTTACATGCCTCTGTTACCCTGCTTTTTGTTCATGTAAATATTTTTTCGTTCTTTGATCACTACCAACAGTTCTCTTCTGATGTGTTGTTGGTGAAAGGGATCCCTTGAGAGATGTTTCTGTTTGTGATTTTTAAAACAAATTTGTGTGTGTATATATATATATATATATATATATATATATATATATAAACAGTATAAACAGATTTTTTGTGGTACAGAGCATGAGTATTGCTTTAAGAGTTACAATTTTTGTGTGAGAGGGCATAATGAGGATAAAATATAAAAACAAAAACAAAACAACCGGTTTTGCTCCGGTGTGTGTATATATGTACCCATACACATGTGACTACAGAAATGTAAATAACATTAAAAATATTGATAAACTGTAAAAAGAAACAAATTAATCAAAGTGGCTTGATAAAGCCAATTTATGAAGGTGGTTTTGAAATGAATGTTTCCTGTTTTTCCATAGAAATGACAAATACAAAGAGCTCAATAACCCTGTTAGATAGTTTCTTCTCTCCAACAGGGTGATTGAGCTCTTTGCAGTTGTAAAACACATTTTTTTCCTCCAGTCACCAGCAATAAACAGAAGCTTGTGTGCCATGTTAAATATCTACATTAGCTAAAGGGATTTGACATTGCCACTGAAACTCATTACCGGCTTCTTAATTGTACTCTCATCCACTGTTGATGTTGAGTTCAAATTCTGGGTTAGCCTATTGTTCAAGGTATGAATACATCTTTTCTCCCCCTATTCTAGCTATGGGTAAAATAGCACGGCAGCCTTGAGTGACAACCAGTCTAAAAGAAGGAAAATTAAATTCCAAACTGAAAAAGGAACTGGGGGAAACTTCTCCAAGAAATCATAAAGACAATTCTAGAGATCCATGATTGCCTTCATTTTGAAGTGTTTGCACACACACACACATATATATATATATATATATATATATATAAAATGAAAAACTCAACACCTCATTGAAACCGGTTATAATCTATAATTTATTTCAACAGTTAAGTTTTTGGTACCCATCTCAGACTGCTAATTACAAATAGTTCAGTTTTATCAGAACATTAAAAAAAACAGGAAGTCAAGCTGCATGACCCAGAAAAAATTCTTTTTTTCTTTTGGAGGTTTGTAAAATTAAGGGAAAATTTATATATATATATATATATATATATACACACACACACACACACACACACACACTCATAATATTGAAAGCTTTATTAGAAAATGAAGTTATAAAGAAGAAAACAATTGGTTATGTTAAAAAAGACTTTAAAAAAATTAATAAAATATATCTAACTTTACCATCATAATGGTATTCATTCAGTTTTGACAATGTATGCAAAGTAATTGATATAAATTTCTAACCTGAAAGTTTTTAGAAAGTATATGAACAGTAGATTTTTCACCATGGACCTTAGAAAATGAAAATGGTTTCAGAAAATCTTAAATCTTGGAATCTCATCAGTACATCTACAGGCTGCACTGGATAAACTGTCGTCAGTGTTATTTTCATTTTTGTGTAATTTAGAGGTTTCATTATAACAGATACATTTGCCAAAATTGTACAAAAATATCTTGAAATACTAAAAAGTAAACTTATTCAATAAAATCGCTATTGTCTTCAACCACGGCCTCAGATGACTTTGGAATCTCCTGTATCTCTTCTGGGTGATCTTGTTTAAGTTTGGGAATGCTGCTATAACCCTTGCCTTAAGATCATATTTGGTATTATTACAAGGAGTTTTGTTGGTCTATCACTCAACATAATAATCAAGGGAGTTACAGTTTGGAGAGTTAGGTGACCAGATGTAAGCAGGTGATGTCATAACAGAAATTAGAATGGTGCTGAATCCTGTTGCCAGAGATAGGGTCTTCCAGCAGCTAACATCTTGAACCAGGAGGGATGCACTATCTCTTCAAGGCACTTGATGTAGGCCTGCTTGTTGAGTCTGAGGCACTGTGGCAAGATGAATGTAGGTATAATGTTGTGATCACTCCAAACACCATAATGTTGACTGGATATTTGGTTTTCATCACACCTGGAACATTTTCTGGGAATGCAGCATCCTATATATTGTCCTCAGATTGATACTTAAACCTACTGAAGTGTTCATATTGGAGCTTCTGGTGTGAATGCCAAACAGTACAGTATGCTGTTTCTAAATTTCTGGTGAAGTGAATTGTATCATGGTGCCCAAATGACCCTACTGTGCAATCAACAAAATAACACATATGCATGAAATTAAAAGTATAAAATGACAATTTACCTATAGCATCTGGTAAATACTTTGCTACACTATGTGTTTACATATAAAAATGATACTGTTCAATGTATTAGGAAATACTGGCATTTCACAATTGTTGAATTGATTTAGATCTAAATCTAAACTTATTTATAAATGGAACTTTGTGTATGTGTTTGTTACCTATTGACTCTGAAATGGCTGAACCGATTTTCTTGAAAATTTACACAGTTGTACTATAAGTGTCTGTGAGTGTTCTTAGCTAGGTTTTGAGTCGAGGTACCCCCGATAAATATCAAAAATTGATAATTGAAAAAAATCGGGTTATAGAAGGAGTAGTCCGATTTTAATCAAATTTGATACACTCATAGACAAAGACATAATAAACGATATTCAGAAGTTTCAAGGTTTCAGTTCTTACATAAAAGGCAAGACGTTTGTGTGTGTGTCTGTCTGTTTATCTGCCTGTATCTCTGTATTTTTCAGCCCTTTTCTTTTAGTTTTTACTTCAGGTTTGGCTCTAAGTAGGTATAATTGTAGTTCTTAGTCTCAGCCATGATACCATTTACTCAGAGGACTTATTTAGCATTCAAAATTCAGTTTACGATGAAAAAAAACTATTTGATATCGATACCAGGAAATCAAAATTTTAATTACATTAATTCATTTTTCTTTCAGTCTACAGTTTCAATTTAACTGGGAACAACTATTGCTTTTTAGTCTTTTGTGCCAATGTCCAACGAGTCTGAGCTCCAGGACCATGGATTAGTTTTAAAGCTTTCATTACACATGAGCAATGCTAGTTAAGTTATGACACAAGGTATTTTTTGTCATTAACAACAAATACATAAAACCATGTTTGAATATTTGAAAGATATTCAGTTTAGGCTATTCATTGTTTTATTTCAATTATAATCTTCAACTTTATTTGCAAAATTGGTAAATAGAATGTTTTCTACTTTGAAAAAAAATTGCAGCATTTTTAAGTAGAAAAAAAGAAAATAGTTTTCATTTGTTCATTTGTACTCTGCCCTTTTATTTAAAATTTGTTACTTCTCTTATTTATTTTTTCATTTTAACACATTGCCTTGTGATAATAGTCTTGCTAATCTCTAAAATCTAAGGTATGACTTTTAATGGCACAGAGTTTTTGTAAGTAGTTCATGTGTGAAGCATTGACTAATGGGCGAGCAGTAACAATTCTGGGAGTTTCAATATGCTTGCATCTTCAGTTTGCTGTTAAGTATCACAAAGTGGAAATGTTTTTCTTACATGGGCTGTAAAAATGGTCAGTTTAACAATCAACTTCGAAATTTTGGTGAAATCAAACAAAACATTGAAGACTTCTATATGCAGTATCCATCCCTGCGATGGGGGAATCATGGCTCTATGATTTCCTATCCTTCATAGCTTTTAGCCAATGTTTGTGTAGTCAAAAAGAAAAAAAAAGAAAAAAAAAGATGAATGATAATGAGAGGAGGGGGCTAAAAAGTGTAGTGCCTGCTTGCTAGCTCACCGGCAGGCCAGCTGTTCTTCTTTATTTCTTTCTTTCTTTGCCTCAAGGAAATGGATTTCAGGTTTCCCTTTCCCGGAGGGGGCCCACAGGGCAGCCGTGAAACAGACACCAACTAAGCCACTGTTACTTCTTCTTTGTCAATCTGACTGTCAATGCGCAATTTTGGCACACTGAATCCACCAAGAAAATCCATTATATTTATCTTGTAAAATTACAAAATTGTGCCAAAGGGAAGGGGTAGAGGTTGGTCAACACTAGCTATCCTATACCTAGCTAAACACTATCACAACTCATTCACTCATTACAATTAGCTCAATCACCACAAGAATCCATCTATCACCTCCCAATCCTTCAGACACCACAATACCACATATTTACAAGGGGCACCTAAAAAGTGGGGAACAAACCCATGACAATAAAAATGCAATTTAAAACATTTAATGAAAAATGAAATGATGGGAGGTGAATGAACCCAATAACAAACGAAAATACAACAAAATAAACGATGTTAGTAAGACCCGTCCATCCCACAAAAAGAGTGGCCGCTGTATTCCGACAAACGGCGAAATCAAGAGGCACACTTGCTAAGGGAGTGGGGAGGGGTTAATAATTAAACGAATGGGAAAATCGAAGGCTGACGCATCCAAGATAAAAGGGGGCCAAAACAAACTGGGGAGGTTGGGAATCTCGAATTGGATCATGACAAAAGAGAAAGCCGGGTACACGCTAGGAATACATTCATTCACATTAACTGGGTACACAAAAGAGAGCTAACTTAACCAGGAGAGGGTTCCAAAGGAATCCACCCCGATGTAATCAGCAGATCTAGAAGAGAAAATCAAGACTAGCCCCGTTCACGCGAACCAGCTCGCGACATTTACCCACCCTTTATTGAAGGCTGTCGAAATCAAACGTTTCCAATCAGTTCTAATCTTAATTTTGAGCTGATGCTCAAAATATCGGATCAGATCCTGATCTGAAAGATGCTGACCTCACAAGATTTCCTCCTTTCGTGTCGTTCAAATCACCATTTGAGCCGTGGCTAGCAGTAACAGAAACGCCATACGCTTCATCCCAGAGAACGGGGGTGATGCATGATCAATGAGCAGAAGCTCTCACGGCGCGATACGAGCAGTCAACTCGCCGACCCGATCCCATAGAGGGCGAATCCGCAAACAATGGTAGAAAGCGTGTGAAGCCGTTTCTGGAAGAATCAAGGTTGCAGCGTTCACAATCTGGCAAATCTGCCAGGCCCCGTATGAAGAACTTGTCATTGAGAGACAACAGATTTCGAGCTAATCGCCAGGTAAGCAAAAACTCAGCGTTACTGAGATAATCGGTACCTGGCGCTCAAGATAAGAGCGAGCAAAACTCATCCTCCGACAAGCAAAGCACATCACGTAATGAATCCTTCGCGACGCCCTCCACTAACCCACGACAGAAGACTCTCCTAGGCTGTGAAAGGTCACTAGACTGTGGAATAGCCCGCAAGGCTGCCAGACATTCGAGGAGAAAACTCTATCGCCCTCGGGGCTTATGGCACAGCCTCGAGATAGGGGGAGTGATAGTAAGGCTACAGAACATGTCCCTCACTATCCCCGTTAGCAATGAGTTTTCCAAAATCGCACGCCTGAGAAAAACCAATCTTGAAGCGACTTTATGGCTCCTCAAGTGGGGCATTCCCAGACCCCCATGACACGGACACTGGACACATACACGTTTATCTACGTAGTGTTTGCGTCCTCTCCATAAAAGGGAGAATAGCAAACGCTCAATCGCCTCCCTACGTCGTTTACAAAGTGGAAGTACTAACAGCCGGTAAAGGATAATGGGAAAGACGTATGTGACACACGACTCAGCCAAACCCTTTAAGGACAAATTCCTTTGACGCCAAATCTTGACCGACGCGCTTACCTTTGCCAGTACTTCTGACTAGTTTTTCTCCAACTGGAGGTTGGCCCAAACCACACCCCAAGAATGCGAACAGGGCTGTCCGTCTAGTCGAAGGGCCCTGGGAGGGTAACACCTCTCCAGGCACCTAACCACAAACCGGACGACTTGTTTCAGTTAATCTTGGTCCCTGTGACCTGTTCATACCGTTCAAGCGCCTTCTGTACCACCACTCCGAGAGGACACGAAAGTAGTGACGTCATAGGCGTACGCGGAAACCTGGCTCGAGCACCACCAGGAACAGCGATTCCATGTAAGGCAGGACTGCACGCCCTGTCCCTTAGCCAGTGAAGGAGGGGCTCCAATGCCAAAGCATAAAGTAGGGGCGACAGTGGACAACCCTGTTGGGCCAACCTAGACAGCGCCAGAAC
This sequence comes from Ascarosepion bandense, assembly GCA_037127315.1. Classification (NCBI taxonomy): domain Eukaryota; kingdom Metazoa; phylum Mollusca; class Cephalopoda; order Sepiida; family Sepiidae; genus Ascarosepion; species Ascarosepion bandense. The sequence goes on from JBBBDQ010001224.1 coordinate 105,328, forward strand.
GCCCGATAACTTTCCGTTCACCTGTACCACAGCTGTGGGAGATTGATACAGGAGGTGAATCCAGCGGCGGAACTTGGTTTTGAATCCAGTGGCCTGCAGGACAGCCGCCAGTTAATGATGGTCAACTCTATCAAATGCCTTGGACTGATCCAAATTGATCAGCACAGCTTTTTCGTCGTCTTTTATCCCCTCTATGATCGTGCGTATCAGATGCAAGTTGCTCTGAATTGTTCGGCCCTTCACGGCACAAGTCTGCTCAGGTCCCAACAGAAACTCGGGAACTAATTGCAAACGATTTGACAAGATCGTGGCCAAAATCTTTAACTCTGTGTTTAGCAGAGTTATGGGCTGGTAACCCTCTAGCAACTTCCCAGAATCCTTGCCTTTTCTCAACAGCGTGATCACACCCCTGGTGAACTGGTTGGGGATGGACCCCTGCCAGAACCAGTTGTTGAACACAGCAGTCAAAATCGGGACAAAGATGTGTGACAGTCACAAGTACAATTCATAGGGCAAACCATCAAGACTCGGCGATTTGTCTCTGTTGACCTTCTTCAATGCCGCGTAGACTTCGCCCTCCGTAATCTCTCAGCTAGCTGCATCAGCCGGCAAAAGCCGGAGGAAGTCAGCTAAATAGCTGCGAAACTCCTCATCATGGAAACTAGGCTCCTTGGTAAACAGGATCTCGAAATGCCGCCAAAACACCTCGCACATGTCGTCAGTCAACCGAAAGGTACGTCCCTCCGGGTCGTGAACCTCTCGAATGTACCGGCCACCACCTCGGCGAATCTCTTCCTTGCGCAGTTCTGCACCCATGTTCAGTTTCGGATGATATCTTGCTTAACCTATGTCTAATTACCTGACCCATGTAACGATCGCTAATCGAACGTTCCAAGGCCTCCTTAACTACGGCTAGGGGATCTCCACCAGCCTCCGCCAGGGAGAAATTAGTGGTGAAAGACCTAATACTATTCTTAATATTTCCCACCACTTATTCCCAATGACCTCCCCAGTTAACGCCCGCCTGTCCAGTAAGGACATGTTGAACTTCCAGTAACCAGCCATTCTAGTCCTATTTTCTAAGTCTACCCGGGCACAAACGAGTTTGTGGTCCGAGTAGCCTAACCAGTGGAATGTGAGACAATCTAAGATCTGTGTCAGCTTCAGGAATTAACATTCTATCCAGGTAGCTAACCACCTGGGTAGGAGGCCAACTCTGAGCCCACGTTCCACATTTTCCCATCCTTGTGATCGACCCGGTTTCTATCGATAAGCCCGTACTCTTTGATGAGATTGACCAAGCTACGATCATGTGCCTTCTCGCTAGCTCCTCACCCTCTATCCAACTTGAGGTCCAGGATAGCATTCCAGTCCCCCACTAAAACGAGTCATGTTGAATCCACCAGGAATGGCCCCAACTGCCGAAAAAATGAGACGCGCTCTTCCCGGTCATTATGTGCCTAAACCGCAATAAGTCAAAACGCATTGCTTTTCACTGCAATCATTATGTGCTTAAACCGCAATAAGTCAAAACGCATTGCTTTTCACTGCAATATCGGCCACGATCAGCCGGCCCTCGGCACCAACATGGACAAGATCCACCTTTGCATCCAGGCTACGCTTAACCAGCAGAGAAACTCCTCTGGCTAGCCGGTCCCCATATGCTGAATAGACGACAAAGTCGTTAGACAGCACACAGGCATCGGCCTTGCAAACAAAGTGAGTCTCTTGGATCGCGGCGACATCCACACTGAAGGACAAGAGGTCTCAAAGCAGGTGGGCAGTCTTACTCCGATCCGTAAGGCCCTTCGCATTTAAGCTGACTAACTTAATTGTCATCTTTTAAACTGAAATGAGAAAGCAAACATTACTCCTAGTCATATACAGAGCGGAAATCAATGGCAGTAGGGACCCCGACGAATTGTCCTAGGCTTCCAGAACCAATATCGGACGTAATCCGTCCTGGACAATGCCGCAGATGTCCGTGGGAAAAGTAAGTTTTACAGCCCTGTAAAGAGATGGGTGGAGAATTACAGGGGTCCTACGAGAAAAAAATGCGATAGTCTCTGAAAGTGTTTTGTGCCTATTTGGGCCATCTGTATTTTTGGGAACTCTTCTTTAGCTCCCTGCACATAATCCCACACTTTAAAGTTTCCCCCAGGACTTCTAATGAGTGTCAAATGTCCGGGGTTTTGAGGAAAGTTTGTTGGATCCTCGACCGGCTTGCCATCGATCGAAGTCAACTTGAATAGTGGCCTTAGGTGGGTTATTTTCTGAGAAGAGAGGTCCCTCTCTAAGGCTGTCTTATCCACCTTGCATATGTCTGTTCTCTTAAAGGGATTTGTTTTTTTTTCTTTTTCCTTTTTCTGTTTTAGAGGCGGACTGGATATCATCAGGGGAGGGGGTTTCTGGTTGGGAGGAAAGAGTTTCTGTTTAGGAAGGGGGTTCTTCCGTTGGGTAGAAGGGTGTGAGGGAAGGCCTAGAAAAAAGTCTAGTTGGGGAGGCAGAATGACTCCTACCCCGTTACATTTATATTCCTGACTGGAGATGCTGGGGCGGACTGGGCCTTGGCGATTGCCTGTTCCGTCCTGCTACGTTCCTCTATATCCACCTTTCCTTTCTTCCGAACAATTTCTTCCTCCTCCTCCTCCTCCTCCCTTTCCCTAGTAGCACGCTTAATTTCATGTGTTCTGAGTACAAGAGAATAAAGCTTGTCAAAGCAGTTTTGATGAAAATATTTGTAGGAAAGACAGAAGCCATGTCATGTTGGTAAGAAAGTAAAATCAACTGCTATAATGGCTCCTTATTTAATAACCATACTTCACATAGCATCGGCTTAAGGCCATATCACGTTGAATACACCGGTTCTCACTCGATCACTGACGTTAAGCAATGTTGAGCCTGGTCAGTACTTAGATGGGTGACCGCTTGGGAATACCAGGTGCTGTAAGCGTTTAGTGACGGATGTGCGTTGTGGTGCAGTGATATCGACTCAGAAAGAGAAATCGGTGAGTCGAGTTCGAATTCCAGTTGAATACCCTGCATTCACTTAAGCACTGGTACCCTTGGGAAAGGTATTAATCCATCCCTTCCCTCCAGTTATGGGTTAAATAACAGGGCAGGACTTGGGGACCCTTGCCCTTAAAAACAACTCCCAATTAATCTTGATACTCGAAAAGAAAAAAGTATTACTAGACACAAAACTTATATTAAAAAAAAACAAATTGTTGAAAGAAAAAGGTATTACCAGCAATAAATAAAATTTAGTTGGCAATAAATGACCCGCCGAGGTTGATATGCCATAAAACTAAAACAACCAGCCAACAAAATCATATCATCAGTTGGCTCGTCTAATGAGTATATGCTCTTTAGATTCTATGGGAATGATTTTAATTTGTTGTATTTAGTTTTTTCCTCCAGGTAACAAAACTTTTGATTTCCTTCTTTTAATATTAAACAAGTCTCATATCCTGACCCCACTAATAACTCGAAGACTGTTATAATTTTCTTTTTAGTGTTTGTTGTACCCTTGACAATTCACACATGTTTATAAAAAAAATTGTCATTTATAAACATTAAATACTGATTTAAAGAAAAGCAGTTCAATTTCCGACCAACAGGTTTTTTCCAAGGTCAAACATCTGCCTAAAACATTTTTTGATCTACACAAGAGTATTTTTCTTGATATACAAGGTATTACTCAAAAATTAAAATTACCTAAAAATTCAGATGAATTCTTGAAAGTTACAGAAATTTTTCACATGTCAAAATTATTCATTACATTAATCATGACAGCCTTTCCAAAACTTTAAAAGTATAAGACAGTTGTTTAAGTCTTGTCTTTTTTTCTTTGAGGTAGAAAAAATGCAGAATAATTCTAATCCCGACTAGTGAGAAAAACAAAGAGAGCTGTTTACTTTTATGATTTCTTCACTTCTCAATATAAAAAAAACATCAGGTTAGAGACACACAGATTCTTTTGTCCATGAAGATAATTTTTATTGTATTAACAAGTGTACTAAGCCATGTGCGTTGTGGTACAGCGGATATTGGCTCGGAACAAGAAACTGGGGAGCTAAGTTCAAATTCCAGTTGAATCCATTGTATTCACTTACGTGCAAATACCCTTGAGAAAGGTATTAATCCATCTCTTCCTTCCAGTTATGGGTTAAATAGCAGGACAGATTGGGTTCTATAGCCTTGGTTGGCAACCAGTCTACCGCAGAAAGCAATGGCAACCTACTGCAGGATAATCTTCTACCCAGTCAGTCATGTCTCTTTTGAGACATGATCGCCCAAGTGTGTATCACGTATGGCACTTAACTGACTGACTAAGCCATGCTCTTTGATTTTCTGAGAGTATAAAACCTTTCGCAAATAGAAACTGAATTGACTAACATCAGACAGACAAAAATATAGATTAATGTGTTGTAGAATTTATGCATTCATAAAAATACATTCTAAGAATTAATTTCCTTAATTAGTGTGTCTTTAATATCATAGAAGTGATCTATATTGATCACAAATTTACTCTGAATTCTGTATTTTCTTTAGTCATTGAAATGAAGTGCTACATTATTTGAAATCTCATATTTTCTTCAAATAGCTTATCCTATTTTTTTATTATGGTTAAGTAAAGGGATTCCTTCCAAAAATGTAACAATTGTATGTATCTTTAGGAAAGCGTAGAGATCCTTAACTGTACACTCATATTTATGGTTATCTTCATAAAATGTACCTGGCAGGAATCAAATCACGATTCCCTTTTACTATCCACATTTTTCTTCCTTTGAACTTTTACAATTAGGTCAACAGTTAGCAAAACAAAGAAGAAAAAACAGGGATGTTCAACATGAGTGTTTACTAAAAAAATGTTTGTGTTTGTAAAGTGGAAACATTTTTTGTGACATTTCGATCTTCATGACTTGATTTGACTAAAGTAATGTTTACTTTGATGTTCTGAATAGTTTTTTTTACCTGGTGCTTCGACTACATGAAGTTAAGCATGCTGTTAGATTGGCAACTAGGTCTCACAGTTTACTGTTGAACTAACTAGATGCAACAGCCGCTTCTATTCTAACAGATTTTGGTACCCTTCAAATTTCTTATTTTCCTGTCAATCTTCAAAAACTTAAAAGCAAAGTCCATCGCCATCTTCTGCTTTCCTGATCCCTGCTTCTTTGTCCTTTTTCTTGCTCAAGTTTTCTCATTCTCTTTCACTCCCTGTAATCCCTTGCATTCAAGATGCATTATCACCTTGAAGTAAAAACAATTTAAAAATATGGCTAGACAAGCACACAAAGGAGAGGGAATGCTGAGAATTTTAAATTTAAATAAAAAAAAAGAAGAATTTTGAGTATATAGCCAAGCTGATTTCATTTGGTTTTCTTTTCTATTTGTTTTTACAACTTTTGTAAACATCACTTCAGTTTGAAAACTTAAAGGATGAAAGACATCACACAAAACATTTTTACACTTTATAAATTGAAAATCAATGCCATAAATATATATATATATACTCTTACATTACATTACTCTTCAGTAATGAATTGAGTTCTCCTGGTGGCTAGTATGTGTATACACTGCATATATATAACATGCTAAAATTTCCTCCTCTATCATTCCATGCACCAATAGCTTAGAGAGTAGACACTAAATCAGTCACGTTTCGATTCCGGTTGAAAGCAAGTGGATGTCTAGCCACACTGATGAGCTGTGATACAGCAAAACAGGTTTGTATGTGGATGACATATATACATACATACATAAGAAAAATTAAGGCAGACATTATTTCATGGTAAATTGGAAGTATAGGCCTATTTCAGGTGAACCATCATCAGCTTCTGTCTTTATTTTACAAAGGATTTTCCACTGCATGCTGATATATATATATATATATATATATATATACACACTATAATCATCCTCAGACAGATCTGTTTTGCTGTATTACAGCTCATCAGTACGGCTTAGACTCCGGTCGTTTACTAACTCAGGATTGAAACCCGACCGAATTAGTGTCAATACACACACACACAAACACGTGGGATGCGATGGATAAATTGTCATTTTATATTTTTAATTTCATGCCTGTGTTTGCTTCTGATTTTGTTGACTGCACAGTATAACAGGGTCAGTTGGGTATAGTTTGTGTGAAAAAGAGCGCCATGACACAATTCACTCCGCCAAAAATTTAGAAACAGTATGCTGCACTGCTTGAAATTTGCAACAGAAGGTCTAATGCAAACATTTAAAGGTGTTTTGGTGTCGACCTTAGGATAGTACAGAGGGTTTGGAAAGAGTTAAATGAATTTAATAGGGATTATGCAGGTGTTTGGAGTAGTCACTAGTGATGGTGACAATATGCTTCCATTCATCTCGGTCTCATGAAGGTCTACATCAAGTGCCTCGAGGAGTTAGTGCTGCCCTGGATTGTGAGGGTGGCTGCTGGAAGATCCTATGTCTAACAACAGGACTCTGCACCATGTCACACAATCAGAAGAGCCCGTCTTAATTGATGTTATTTTATTATTTCCCCTTAGAGAATATGGGAAAAAAACAAAAAGGAAAACTACTAAGATTCAGTAATCCCTTATATCTTAGTGGCTTTACTGCCTTCCTTGAGAGAAATCATTAAAAACAAAAATGAAAACAGCATAAGTAAGAGAGACCACATTTGTTTTATTTGTGAAAGTGTAGATGTAAATATTTTCAAGTTTCTAAAAGCTTCTCATTACACTTTCTATTAATGCCAAACTTTACTTATTCGGTACTTATAATTGAATGCAAAATTCCCATGGAAATTCCAAAATCTGTAAAATTTGACAAATTTCATGTGAAAAGCAGTAGAGTAATTCTTCATATACTTTTGAACAACACACAAATCTTCTAATTTAAAAATTACTTGTTTATATTCAGTTGCATATAAAAGCAAATTGAAGTTGGACAATTGTTTGTATACAACTGCTTTGCATATGACCTTTAAATTCCACAGTTTTTGTGGGAAAAGTAAAAATGCAAATAGGTGAGAAAAAATAAAGTAACACAACTTCCAAAATTTTTGCTATGTTTTGAAAGGGAAAGAAAAACCTTGTACAGTTTTATATCTCTGTGAAATAAATGCTATTTTAATCCTTTTTTGTTTGACAAAAGTCACTCAGAACAAATAAAATCTATTGTCAAAGCTAATTTTTCTGTTGGACACAATGTATGTGTGCATGTAATGCATATGTTTGTGTTGTGTATGAGTATACACAAGCACTCACATACACACAATTTCACTGAGTTTGAAATAAAACACTGGAATAATGCTTTCCCTTTTTACTGTCTGGACAACCCCTACTCTTGGCTGAGCAATAAATTACATTTGCTAGTATTTTTGATGGCATGGGTATACTAGATTTTTAATTTTTCATGCAGGGTGTTTATATCAAATACAAGTGCCTTCTGCAATAGTCATATTGGGAATTTTTCAACTTGTAAAATAAGCCTGTCAATTTATATAAGCAATCAGCCAAGACATATTTAGATAAGTTTAATAAATGTCACAATATGCATATTCAAAATTACCCTCGGTCAATATCATAGTCTGCAACTCCACAAGACAGTTAATTAGTTAGGAGCAGAATTTAAATTCTAGCTGAGAAAGATTTTAAGAGCTACAAAGGATAAGAAGTTGTGGAGAGTAATGATCAGCCATATCATCAAGGGGCATCACATACTGTTTATAAAAATTAACTGCAAATTTTGAACAGCTAAGTCCAACATATTGTTAGCATGTATCATTATTGAAAATGTTTTCTGTTTCATGTACTTAGTAGAAAGGAGAGACGTTAATTATTTTTTCCAACTCCTCTTGAGTTTACTAAAACCTTTACATTTATGAATTTTGCACTTTTTGACATTTTAAAATGATTTTCAAACCCCCCTCTTTGTGACACGCTGTTGATTGCATGTTAAGAAAGACTTTGAACCCTGCACTCCTGTATTAGAGATCTGTTGTGGAAGTAAAAGGAAGTTGTGGAAGGAATGTAGCTGTTGCAGTTACTGCTGTAGGGTTAATCACTTCTTTGCCTCAGCAATTATAAATTCAGAAAAAAAAATTTGACTTTGGGTAAATAAATGTATAATTTACTTACATATGTACAAAACATAAACTGCTATCTGGTGTTGCTGTGAAGGGAGAGGAGTATTGATTGCTGTCAGCTAATGGTAAGGGGAAGCTTGTTGCTTGACCCTGATGCTATGTCTCTGCATGACTGTCTCTCTCCCTCTGTCTCAGGTTTGATTCATGCAGGTTTTTTTTTTATAACAAGAGTAAAGTTTGCATAGACTTGTTACTTTTTTTGGTTTCTCTTTCACTGGATATCTCTTCAGTTAGTAGGCAATTTCTTTTTCTATTGGTTAACATTTTTTTAACATCGGCTTGCTAAATGAGTAATGAAAAATAATTGTTTTGTTATTGTAAGACATGCGTTGATCCCATGTGCAGAATTCAAATCTGTTATTCTACTTCGGTTGTGGAGCAGTCAACATCCGGTTAAACAGATAAGTGTAAAAAAACATGACAGATCTAAGTGTATGTTAAGCCAAATGCTGAAATTGTCAGGAAAAAGATTCTAAATCAGAATATCCTTTAGTTTGGAGATATTTGAAAAAAAAAAGTAAATTTTTTTTGTCTTTAAATATATAATAGGTGCAGGTTAGTCAGTTGGAATCATAGATCTGATGGAAGAAGCTCCATGATACAAAAAAGAAATATTGTTCTGAATTTTATATAGATTAAAGGAAAAATATTTTAGAATAATAATATTCTATAGAGTCTACAGGACAGATTTGGGTGATAAGCCATATTTTGCCAATCCCAGCAGTAAAGTATTAATGAAAACAATTCAACTTGTTTAATGCTTGACACTAAAGTAGCAAATAATGTCTTCATTCAGATTATTTGACCTTTCATTATGAATCAAAATTAATTTCACCTGTTCTTATTCAACAGGAATGTATTATGTTTCACTGACAACAATCTCTCAATAACAAAACACTTAAAACTTTTTAAATGAAAAATTCCTCAAACAGAAATCTAATTGAACAAAAACCAATCAAACTTCAATAAAAAAAAAAATCCCAGAAACAGAATTAAAAGCAAATAAAAAGGGCAACAACTGGAAGAAGTGGGAACAATGAAAAGAGCCTAAATTATCAAGAACATAAAAATATTTAGTGAAGAACAAGTTCACAAACAAGGTAAGCAAACAGAATAGAAAGTATGGAATACAAGGAAATAGTTAACCAAAAACATAGTCATCCTTAAGATCCACTCACTAAAATAATTACCATTCAAATGGACAAACAGAACACAAGCATCATACAATTGAACTGTAGAGGTGTTGAACCAAAGATATGAGGAAACCAAAGAACTCTTTACAGATTACAATCCAAATATAGTATGCTTGCAGGAGACGTTTCTTAAAGAAACTGACATCTTCCTTAAAGGATATGAAATTTATCACAAAATAAATGTATCAACAAGAGAGAATAGTCCAAGAGGGGGAGGGTACTTCAATATTGGTTAAAAATAAATACCCCATGAAAACTACAATTCTACAAGCCATGGCAGTAAAAGCTTCAATACATCAAACAGTAACCAAATGTTCAATTTTGGTCCTGGGTATGACGGTAAACTGCATCCGGCAGCAAGGCCTCTGATTCAGAGGTTGTGAAGAGCATGGAACCACTTCTTAATTGCTGTTGTTCCCAGGTCCATCCTGACTCGGAGTGGTAGCACCTGCTAGGGTCCCAGCTATGGGCAAATAGTTAACTCCTAAACTGGGGTCAAAACACTATGAAAGTATAAAAATACTTTTATAGAAATATATGCATAAAATACTTTTAAAGAAAAATATTACCAGCAATACAATTTTTTAATTCAAAATTAGAAGACATCTTCAGTTTTCTGAAATAAAAAATATAAAAAATTTAATTAAAATCTGACTAAATCAACCTTCCCACTATAACCAAACATAAAAAATACCTTAAAACCCCACCTTTTTTGGCAGTAAATAACCTACAGAGGTTGATATGCCATAAAACAAAACTCAAATATGTTCAATTTATATTCCTCCAAAACGCAGACTGAATAAAACGGAAATAGAAAGGATAAATGGCCAACTTCTCACTCCCTTTCGACTAATGGGAGGTTTTAATGCACACAGTAAAATGTGGGACTGTATGAACTTCAATCTAACTGATAAAATTATAGAATTTTTACTAGAATCTGACATAAGTATCCTTAATAACCAAATGCACATATACATATACCCAGGTACTAGATCAATATTAAAAACCAACCTAAGCATATTTTCCACACCAATTTTATGAACTTTCAATGGAAAGTTCATGATGACCAATGTAGTAAGGACTGTTCACCTATTTTTGTAAATATAAGCTAGCCTATGCCAAAAAGAAGAAAGGAATCCAAAATGGCCACTACACAAAGCTAACTGGTTAAAATTCAATGAACTCTGCTCATCCCAAATTAACATGGAAATTCTTAATGAATCAAAATCAATCGTCTCCTTTTACAAACATACTAACACAAGTAGAAAGACAAAAAATACCCAAATCTTCCTTTAAACCACATACCAAATCAAAGCTCTGATTTCCATCAGAATTCAGAGAAGCAGTTAAAATCAGGAAAAATGCTAAAGATATTTTTACACAACACAAGCACAATCAACCTATAATACTACAAGCAAGTTCATGTAAAAGCATGCTGTATAATTAAAAAAATTCAATAAAAAAAAACTTGGCTAAACTACATCTCCAAACTAAACAGCAAAACTCCAAGAAATAAAATATGGGAAATAAGGAAAAATTAATGGCAAAACATAAACTGCAATAGTCCACTTAACCAAAAACAAATGGAAATAAATGCTCAGTTTAATAGCAATAGAATTCCAAAGAAACTCCTCAACAAATCACTACACTCAAATTTATGAAATATAAAAACATTATGGATTAAGTAAAACTTATATTCACTTCAAAAAATAAAGAATACAATATTCTCTTTACTATGACAGAATTAAAAGACTCCATAAACAAAAGTGAAAACTTTCTTTTCATGTTTCTTAATTCTTTGCTTAGTTTTTGGAAGGTTACTTTTGCTATTTCAATGCACCTTTAGATTTCTGTGTCACTTTTTCTGTTCTACTTCCTTGTAATTGATTCTGGCATCTCTAACTCATAGCTCACATCTTGGACTGCCCCTCTTGCTATACATTGTCTTTTTACTGGTGATGGCTAATCCTTTCTTCTTGCTTTTTTTAGTACTTTGTCTAGAATTCAGTTGGTAAATATAAGGGCAGTTCTGTGTGTAATCAATGTTTTAATATTGATGAGATGAAGAGTTGGTGTAACCGTTAACACCATTGAAAATGAAATAGGATTCAAATTCTTACTAGTGTGGTTCTTTATTAACTTTCAGAAAGATATCAATAGGTCAGATTATGAAATACTTTTTAAAGAATTTTATTTGAGAAAGTGATGGACACTGCTAAAGGATCCCCATTGTCTAAATATGTACCATGAATCACCTGGAATGGTATAATAGTAGTTTTCTTACACTGCCAGTTGAAATTTATAAAATTTTTCTATTAAAACAATTTTTCAGGAGAATAAGTTTCCCACATCTAGTAGTTATCACTCTTTCCAATATTGATGGGAGTTTCCTTTCTAACCTTTTGTTTGAAATGGTGATGATTGCTAATATTTTGGTTGTCATCACTTTGATCATCTTTCAGCAATGTGGCTTCTGTTATCTGGTACTGTTCTTTGTCATTCTATAGCACCAGTTCACAAGGTTCGAAGAAGGATGGTCTTTACTAAGATCTACAAGCTTCACTTGTTCAAAGCCATTGTTAGTCATTGATCTTGGAAAGTAGTTTTATACAGCTAGTAATTTAAAATATTTTGCAATGGGTTTGGCACCATGCATGGCATCCATATAAAAGTCTTGTTCTGACAAGAATATTTAAGAACATGGCTTGAGTTATGTTAATGCTTTTTAGCAATTTGCATTGTTGAGGAGAGCTAACTCTATTGGAGCCTATTCTATGTTCAGTTCTTTATTTCCTATACTAAATTTATTGTAAGTAATCCATACACCAAGGTATTTGAGGCTGACAGCCCATCACGTTGAATATACTGGTTCTTGCTCAATCACCAAAGTTAAGCAACATTACGCCTGGTCAGTATTCAGATGGGTGACTACTTGGGAATACCATGTGCCATAAGCGTTTATTGATGGAGGTTCATTGTGATGCAGTGGATATTGGCTCGGAAAGAGAAATCCTTGAGCCGAGTTCAAATTCCAGTTGAATTCCTTGCATTCACTTAAGCACTGGTACCCTTGGGAAAGGTATTAATCTGTCCCTTCCCTCCAGCTATGGGTTAAATAACAAGGGTAGGACTTGGGGACCCTGCCCTTAAAAAACAAATCCCAATGAATCTTGATACTCAAAAAGAAGACACAAAACTTATAAAAAAAAGAAACCAATAAATTGTTGAAAGAAAAAGGTATTACCAGCAATAAATAAATAAAATTTAGTTGGCAATAAATGACCCACTGAGGTTGATTTGCCATGAAAACAAAACAACTAACCAACAACCAAGGTATTTGAAATGATTGGTATTTACTAAATCTTCATCTTTATTCTTATGATACCATCACTTTTTATTTAATTTCCAGATCATATGTTTTGTTTTGGAAAAGTTTATCTTGAGTTCTCTTTCTAGGAACACTTGCTAGACGATACTAAGTTTCTGTTCAAGAGCATTCTTATTGCAACTATGAATACCTATGTCATCAGCATATTTTTCCCTTCTTCATTAGTACATTGGCCTCAGAAGGGAAAGCATAATTGCAGTCTTCTTTTAGTAGATTAATTTGGGATGTGGTATAGAATGCTTAAATTATCAGTGTCCATCTCTTCATATCTGTGTCTAGATATGCACAGGACATAGCCTAGAAAAAGTCTATTTCCTCCTCATCAAGCTCTTGTTATACAAGATTTTATGAACTGATAAATGCATTCTCTTAGATTGATGTGTTCAGTGGATTTAGACTTTGGAAGATGACTTCTAATTTGAAAAGAGAAAGTCTCTATTGGTATGGTCATTCACTAGATCACAGTGTAATTTCATTCGAAGTGACTAACGTAATTTTTATCTTGCTTTCTGTTTTATTTCATGTTGTATGATGATTTTATGGTTACTGATCAGAAAGTAAAAAAAAATGAATGAGTTTTCCATATTCATCTTATGCATTATAAACAAATTATGTTGATACAATATGGACACATCGCTAAGTGGTTAAAACATTTGCTTTCTGACCATAAAGCCAGGGTTCAAATCTCACCATGGTCAATTTGTCAGGAAGATGACTTCTTGATGTTATCAGCCTGAAGAAGGTAATCCCAGCATGCATCATCTTGACACAAGCCTTGTGAGTGAAATCGGGTAGATGGCTTCCTTTAAGGTGCCCTCAGTGGTTGTGCTGGTTTGAAGTCATGAGTCATTGTGACCAAGGTTTAGGGCATCCTAGCTTAGTATAGATTGTTGCTCATGCTGGATAACGTGCTCTCACCTAGAAAGTGTAACTAAGGTCCACTCAGTATAGTGTGCCTGAGCAAGCATCTGCAGTGGGGATTAGCTAGCTGCCCTTGTAGACATGCATTCTCGGATATATGTTGATATGATTTAATAATATATTTACTATTTTCTGGCTGAAAAACACAGAACTAAGATCTTTTGTACTCACATAAGAATTAAACTTATTTGGTTAATGTCATTAATTTCTTTTTCTACTGTAAAAAAAAAAAACCCAAAAAAAACACTTCTGAGCTAAGCCAAGGTAGTAAGGCTGAGAACAAATGGTGTATTCATTGAAGAATATACAGTAATAAGATACTTTTTTATTAAGATTAAATATTTTTATCTGTATAAAAAAAAACCCATGCGCTAGAAGAAATCTCTTATTTGCTGAGATCAGCTTAATACAACAGAAGACCACAAATGTGTGGTACCCACTAAAAAACTAAATTTTCTACTGTAGATTACAAGATTATTTTACTAAATACTGCCCCCTGGTAGGAAAAATGCGAAACAAGTCTCTCAAACACTAATCTCATTTTTCCTTTTCAGATATTTTCTTAATTCAATTTGTTAAGTCAAGAACTTTTACAAAGTTTCTCCTGTGTTTTCAGCAATGGAACTCTGACAACTGAAAGGCTAAAAGCATTTTTCTGTAAATTTACAGCCATGGAATTTTAGAACACACTTATCTGAGCACAATTAAAATAAAAATAAAATAACATTTTTAGTGCCAAAAGCTTAGTAATTAACACTCATGCATTTCTGTGTAAATGGACCTGTAAATGTAATAAAGTGTAATGTTCACTTTTAACCCATTGTCAGCCACCTCTATGTGGCTAGGGTTAGAAGAGATAAAACTACATTCTTGTAATGTTACTCATGTGAATTTTTGTAATGACTTAAATGAATTTGGATTTTACTTCTTGATCCTTTTTACTGTCTTTTCTTTGAATGTATAAGTGAATGAAAAATCTAATGTGTATGTCTGTGTCATACATGAGCAACTTACATGTGTTTGCCATTTTGTGCATACACAGTGCACACATACACACTCAATTTGAATGAGTTTGAAATAAGAAATCATGCATATACCTCCAACTCAGTCTGGGCAATCCCTAACCTAGACTGAGCAATAAAATCAAAATTAGATGCAAAAAAAAAAAATTTCAACCATAAAAATCAAATAAGATTTTATTGAACTTTTCAGAAATTATTTGCTTTTTCCTTTAATTTATGTATAAATATTTTTAGTTCTGTAACATGTATATACATACACACACAATTTGTATGAAACTGAAATAAACATCCATTTCTGTCTGCCAACAATTCTTGAATAACAGGAAAAGAGTATAAGCTGAAATGTGAAGCTCTTAGAAATTATTTTTATGACTTTTCCTGTATTTATACAGAATACATTTTTCAGAAAGTATTTTAAAGGGACAAACAATAACCTTGTCAGTCAGCAAAGTGACAGGTATTGAACTAGTTCAGTATTAAATTTAAAGAGAAAAGACATTTTTTTTTTTTGCATAAGTCAGATATAATCCTAATCCCATAATCTATCCAGAGAAATATTCCTTCATTTTCTCTGAATGATAATTTTTGTTCCATGTCCAAAACAAAGATCTTGAACTTCACTATCTATAAAAATGAACCATCGCATCTTTTTCAATATTCCATCAATGAAGACAACTTAAGAGTGAATTTATAATCAAGCCTTGTAAGCAAGCTTTTGGGAAGTGGATCAGTCTGAGAACTTTATAGATCCTCGGATTCTGAAATAATTTAAATGTATTAAAAAAAATATGTAATTTGCATTTTGGGCTCCTTTTTTTGTTGATGACCATGTATTCTCTCTTGTAGTTTATGCTTCGTCCTTTCTTTTTGCTATAGTTTTTTTCCATGTTTGCTATTAGCACTGTGTCCTCTGCATATCTTAAACTGTTAAGATTGTGGCCATTAATGATGAATCCCTGCAGGATTTCTAGCGCTCTCAGAATTGTCTAGCTGTATAGGTAGAATAAATCTGTTGAAAGACATATCCTTGTCTTACACCCACTGTCATTACCTAAGAATAAAAGGCATCTGTGCAGACAGGTCTCTTTTCAAGAAAAAAGTAAGTTTGATCAGAGGATTGTAGATAACTTTTGATTTATTTCTTGTTTAGCTATCCTCTCTATTATAATAAAAGTCATTGTGTAATTATTTATTTGTGTGTTATATATATGTGAAAAAAATCACCACCACCTTAATCAAAAACCATGATTTCAACCACATGGATTATGAAAAAACTTTTGTCCATTGCCTATGAACAGCAACCCTTACTAATAACACAAACTACATTACCCAGTGTGTGTGTGTATATATATATATATATATATATATATATATATATATATGCATTAAATAACTTGTCTAAGAATAAAAATGTCCTAATAACCAAATCTGACAAAGGAGGTATAGTTATAATGGACACAGATGTCTATACTGAAAAAATTAGAATCCCTTTTAAATGATGACAATACCTACATACAAACCAATGAACTAACAAACACTGGAATACAAACTTTCAACAAAACAGTAAAAATGTATTTAAAAAAATACCAAATTTTGGTTCAAATTACTAGAATACCCAAAATACCCACATGGCTTACCCAAAATTCAGAAGCCAAACATTCTCATTAGATCTATTATATCTGGTATTAACAGTGCTCCCCATAAATTAGCTCGAACTATCACTAAAATAATTGCACCATTCCTAGAAACTGTTAACATTGCACACATCACACACAGGTGACTTACTCTATAAAATTAGAAACATTAATATGACTAATTGATATATGACAAGTTTGGATATAAAATCACTCTATAAAACATACCCATTGAAAAATGTCTAAACATTCTTAGAAACCCTCTAAAAATATCCAAAGAAAAGCTCCCCATACCTACCCACAAAAATCATAAAAATATGTACATTAATCACTAACCGTTGTTATTTCTCCTTTATGAACACTTTTTATAAACAAAAAATTGGCTTACCCATGGGGTCTCCTATCAGTGATGTTTCTGCTTGCCTATTTCTAGTGTTCTTAGAATCCAGTTCTTTCAAATATATTATATCTAACAATTTTACTTACTTTAGATATATAGATGACATTGTTTTACTCCATGACACTAATTTATTAAACTTAGTAACTAAACTCAATAAGGTAGAACCTACCATCAAATTCACATAGGAACTTGAAACTAACAATTCTTTACCTTTCCTTGACATAATACATAAAGACAAATTAGAATTTAAGGTTTACTGTAAACCTACTAACAAAAATGAACTTATTAAATCGTCCATTGCTTGATACTTGTATGCATTTTTTTCACTACAGTTTTGAAGAGAAATGTATTTTCTTTTCTCATTCACACACATACTAATGTTACTGACATATAAACATGCTTAATTCATCTAGTTTAGATATGATTGACACCTGCATTATTTTAGCATGCATACAATTGCATTTAAAATAAACACCTACTGCGTTTTATTATTAGATGTGGCACACACATATCAAGAGACAGGTTTTTTCCCAAATTTCAAATATTCATCAATTGCTTTATAACATGTGAAATCAAACCTCAATCAACATACTGTTTTTTTTTTTAAATATTTAAATCATTTCTTATAACAAGCTTCTTCAGAGATTTTTTTATATGTTAGATTAAAGACACTTTTTCCTACCTGTTCTTTACTTATTATATATATATATATATATATATATATATATATATATATATAGGAAAGAATAAAAAGTTTTGAATTTAAAAATGTACTTTTTTTTAACAGTATTTGTTTATTTTTATTATATTTTATATTTCAGACCGCCCTCGGTCCTTCATCAGAAACAACTGATTTTTAAATTTGAATTAGAAACGTATTTCACAATAGCGTTCGAATATTTTTTTGTTTACATCACGTGGTGTGTTTGTTCACACCATGCGGCACGTCCGTAGAGAAAGTCTGTTTGTTTTAGATAAAAATTTCTTGGAATATCTGAAAAAAATTTTTTAGCTATTGAAATATTTGTAAAGATTCAACACACCTAAGTCCCTATTTAACCCTAGCTTGTGTGTATTTAATTTTAAAATCCAGTATGTTTCTTTCTTTCTGCGTGTGTATGTAGAACTAAAATTGGAGTCTATTAGTAAACATTTGCAATTTTCTAAAGTATGATTAGGTTGATTAAAATGGGCTGCAATTGGGGAGTATACATTTTTTTTGTCGTATATTTAGTTTGTGATTATTGAAGCGAAATCAAGAGACAGGTTTTTTCCCAAATTTCAAATATTCATCAATTGCTTTATAACATGTGAAATCAAACCTCAATCAACATACTGTTTTTTTTTTTAAATATTTAAATCATTTCTTATAACAAGCTTCTTCAGAGATTTTTTATATGTTAGATTAAAGACACTTTTTCCTACCTGTTCTTTACTTATTATATATATATATATATATATATATATACACATAAATAAATAAGAATGCAGAATAAAATTGCAGCATTCAAAACATTAATTTAAAACAGTACTCAATATAAAAATAAAGCAATGAATATTTATTAATTATTGTGTTAGAACATGTGAAAAACTATAAACTACTACAAAATTGTACATTTTGTTTCGACATTGTTCTTTCAATGTCTCATCAGGTAGTTAACAATGATGGTAATAAACGTTTTGACTGAAAATCTTTTTCTGATTATATGAAAACACTTCCTTTCACTTTTGGCAAATTTTTTTCTCCATACCAGGTAAAAACATATTAAAAAAAGAAAGGGGGAAGAAGATAAGAATCAAGAAAAAGAAAGAAATAGAAAATGATTTTTTTAAATGTTTATTTTATTTAATTTATTTTAATTCATTTTACTTTTATTCTAATTTATAATTTTGGGTTTAATGAATTTACATCTTCGTATTGTTTTTTTTTTTTAACTATCCTTTATTTTACATTTTATGAATAATATTTCTGTTTGTATGGGATTTTATCATTTTTTTTAAATGCCAAAAGATTTGAGTTGCAACATAGTAACCTATGTCAATATCTGTCTTCAATCCATTTCTGCTCCAAATTTAAAATTTCTCTTTTAGCCATTTTCATTAGATCTTCCTTCT
Source organism: Ascarosepion bandense (assembly GCA_037127315.1). Taxonomy (NCBI): domain Eukaryota; kingdom Metazoa; phylum Mollusca; class Cephalopoda; order Sepiida; family Sepiidae; genus Ascarosepion; species Ascarosepion bandense. The sequence continues at coordinate 124,147 of JBBBDQ010001224.1, forward strand.
CTACAATCTCTCACTTTCTATTTCTTCTGTATCTTTCCTTTTCCTCTTCTTGATTTCTCATCTTATTTTCTTTTTTTCTTCCCTCTTTTTTTAATATCTTTTTACCTTGTAAAGAGACAATTTCTTTCCAAAAATAAAGGAAGTGTTGTTTTCATATAATCAAAAAATTTTTAAAATAAAAACGTTTATTGTCATCATTGTTAACTAACTGATGAGACATTGCTCTTTCAATGTTGAAACAAAATGTACAATTTTGTTTTTAGTTTTCCCATGTTCTAACGTGATAATTAATAATATATATTTCCCTCCTGTCACACCCATAGAAAGAGAGAATAAGGAGGCAGCGTCAGCTCAGTTTATTCTCTTTTTACCTGTTATTAAAGCTCTTGCGATGCTCTTTAACAGTTCATTATTATTTAATACTTTTGGAATAATTGTCATAGAGTAATGAAGAATTCTTTCTATTATAAAGACTTGTGTATATATACCGGAGTGAGCAAAAAGCTAATAATTCTTTCAGATATTTTGCCATTAGTTTTGACAGCAAGGGTAGGCTTATTTTAGAACTAGCAGTATAGCCCGGCATTGCTTGGGTGTAATGAAAGCTTTAAAACTAATCCATGGTCCTGGAGCTCAGATTCTTTGGACGTTTGCACGAAACACTAAAAAGCAATAGTTGTTTCCAGTTAAAGCGAAACCAGAGACTGAAAGAAAAATGAATGGATGTAAGTCAAATTTTGATTTCCTGGTATCAATATCAAATAAGTCTTTTTTTGTTGTAAACTGAATTTTGAAGGCTAAATAAGTCCTCTGAGTAAATGGTATCATGGCTGAGACTAAAAACTACAATTATACCTTCTTAGATCCAAACCTGAAGCAAAAACTAAAATAAAAGGGCTGAAAAAAATACAGACATACAGGCAGATAAACAGACACACAAACATCTTGCCTTAATATATATATATATATATATATATAATTGATTTTCTGCACTATTGTAAGAACTGCAACCTTGAAACTTCTGAATATTGTATATTATGTCTTTGTCTATGAGTCTATAAAATTTGATTAGACCCGATTTTTTTTCGATATATTTATCGGGCATACCTCGACACAAAACCTAGCTAAGAACACTTGCAGACACTTATAGTACAACTGTGTAAATTTTCAAGAAAATCGGTTCAGCTGTTTCGGAGTCTATAGGTAACAGACACACAAAGTTCCATTTATAAATAAGTTTAGATAAAGATTACAAACTACAGTTATGATAATAGAAACTAAAATCAAAATAGTCAAAAATGTAATAATTTACAATGCTTCATCTTAAAATTAAAGAGGCAGATAATACAGAATAAAGAGGCAGATAATACAGAATAAAAATTTGAAGTAAAAGATTCCAAACAGAATATTAGGCAATGTTGACAAAACTTCTTCCTTATGTAATTTAAAATAAAAGAATTACTGTAGAATCAGTTGTAGTGATTAAGTGTTACAGTTGTAATGGATGAAATTGCTGAAGACAACAAGTTTGTAGCAGGATGTATAATTACTTGCTTACTTTGAAAAAAAAAAAGAAATCGTCCTGGATATGACTGTAAACTGCATCCAGCAGCAAGGCCTCTGATTGGGAGGTTGTGAGGAGCATGGAACCACCTCTTAATTGCTGTTGTCCCCAGGTCCACCCTGACCCAGAGTGGTAGCACCGGTTAGGGTCCCAGCTATGGGTAAATAGTTAACTCCTCCAAACCGAGGTCAAAATGCTATGCAGGTATTTACCAACAAAACTTTTCTGAATAAAAAAAATACTACCAATAAAACCTTCTTGAATGAAAAATAACTGTGATTTAAAATAAAAATGTTTCCAGTCTTAAACAACCCTTTAGATGTTGATAGGCCATTAAACAGGAACAAAGAAACAAAAAACAAGAAAACAAACGGCAACATAAGACATAATTGAAAAATGCAAATTTTAAATTCATTTCTGATTATAGACCATTTTTGAAAATTATTTTTTTCTTTTAATCAGTTTACAGTTACATTTTTCTTTACATGGATGCAAAAAAGGAAGTAATTCTGAATGACTGCCTTTACTTGAATCAGTCAGTTAAGTGCCATACGTGATACACGCTTGGGTGATCATGTCTCAAAAGAGACATGACTGACTGGGCAAAAGATTATCCCGCAGTAGGTTGCCATTGCTTTCTGTGGTAGACTGGTTGCCGACCAAGGCTATAGAACCCAATCTGTCCTATTATTTAACCCATAACTGGAAGGAAGAGACGGATTAATACCTTTCCCAAGGGTATTTGCGCGTAAGTGAATACAATGGATTCAGCTGGAATTTGAACTCGGCTCCCTGGTTTCTCGTTCCGAGCCAATATCCACTGTACCACAATGCACATCCACTACTCTTCCTTAAAGAGTAATATCTTATATTACAATCAATATTAAATTCAGAATAATTAAAGAACATCATATTGGGTGCAATTAAATATTTTATATCAAACAGGTAAAAAAATCATAAAAAAGCAAGGTAAAGATAAAAAAATGCAAGCCTACCCTTGCTGTCAAAACTAATGGCAAAATATCTGAGAGAATTATTAGCTTTTTGCTCACTCCGGTATATATACACAAGTCTTTATAATAGAAAGAATTCTTCATTACTCTATGACAATTATTGCAAAAGTGAAAAATAATTTTAATGTAGTAAAAGAATAAAATTAACTTTAAATTTCATAAAATCTTATATAGGATAAAATGTATTTCTAAAGATAATTTATTTTTAAATAGAAATGCCAATTTGTTGTAAATTGCATTGATAGTTTTCTGTATTTTGTTAATTTTATTTTTTAATATTTTTAACACTTTTTAATCTATAACATTACAGGCTGCTATAATAATGCTCACTTTTTAACGATGTAAAAATGTATGTTTACTAAATTAGTTAATTCTTAAATACAGTAACTGACTTTTGAAATATATCTCTAGAAAAAAATGACATTTTTAAAAAAAATTTGTTTACATTTTTTGACAAAAATTGGATTTTGGTGAGTGAACATGCTAATGTCAAAAAATTTTACATATAAAAAATGGATTCTTTTAATAAGGATTAGCTTTAGGCTATTACCTTTCAAATAAAAGTAAAATTTAACTTCAAAGATGTTTAAATGAATTGTATTTTTTTTTTATTTAATTTTAAGGAAGTCTACTGATACATAGTGTACACAGGTAGCTGAAAATGGTAGAACATTGCTATAGTCTTTTCTAACAGAAAAGAAGACAATAATAATGTGAGAATGATGATGTGACACATGGCAGGCTAAAATAAGGTGGGTAGAAATCTACACACGGTTATCAAATATGCTCTATTAGATTAATTGATAGCACATCTTAATGAACCAAATGTATATTTAGTCAGTGATATGAAAAAAAAAAAACTCCAAAGAATCAGTGTAAAACTTGGCATTGATGCAAATCCTGGTAGTAATTTATGGTTAGGGTTGAACTAAAGGAGCACTCAACCAACCAAAAAAAAAAAAAAACTCTCTCCGAAAATGGAAGTTATTGATTTGGATGCTCAAGAATGTTTTAAATCCTGGTAGCAATTTATGGTTAGGGTTGAACTAAAGGAGCACTCAACCAACCAAAAAAAAAAAAAAACTCTCTCCTAAAATGGAAGTTATTGATTTGGATGCTCAAGAATGTTTTGCATATATACTGTGTTGAATTTTTCTTTTTTTTTAATCATTTCACCCCAGGCAAGGCGTAAATGTCACTGATGTGTGTGTGTGGGGGGTATATAACTGAAAGAAAATTAATAAGAGGAGGGAGAAGAGGATTACAAACCAATTAGAAAGAAGCAATAGAAAGATGAAAATGCAGGTGTAATGACAGTTGCAAGGGGGGAGAGAAAGGGAAGGATATATGGGCTGGGGGAAGGGCTAGAGTCAAGTGGTTAGTAGATGAGTATTGACATTGCATTTAAACTTCTGGAGGTTGTAGCCGTCAGGAAAGCAAGAATATGAGAGCGAGTTCCACAGGAGTGAAGTGCGAGAGAAGAAGCTGCAGGAGTAGAATTGTCGTCTACATTTGGCTAACCTAACTGTGAATGGGTGGTGCTGGCTTGGCACCACCCAATCACGTTACTAACTCTCCTTGGGAGCCTGTCGAGAACACTGAGGTGAGCGGTAGGGGTGCCTGACCATAAATGGCAGCAGTACTCCATGCAGGGTCAAATGGTAGACTTGTATATATGCAGGATGTATTCACGTGGAAAGAACATCCTGGATCGACACAGTGGATTTAGCCATGGATTCGATGTAGTGGTTCCACTTGAGATCAGAAGCGAGGGTAAGGTGGAGAGGGCGCAGTGTATTGCACCTAGGGAGAATTGCTTGGTCCATGCTTGTGAGGCAGGAGAGGTTGCCTGTGGTGGTTGACAGACAACAGCTTGGTCTTGGACACATTGAAGTTGACAAGCCACTTCTTGTCCCAATTCACCACAGAGTGTAGATCCCATTCAAGGTCAGCAGCGAGATTATGTCTGTCCACCATGTCAGGTTTCTTACTTGTGCAGGAGTATATTGTGGTGTCATCTGCGTAGATGCCTACTTGGGACTTGATCTCATCTGGGAGGTCGTTGATGAAAATAAGGAAGAGCATCGGGCCCAGGATAGAGCCCTGGGAGCCCTGTTTAAAAAGCTTGCAAAGGAGGCCAGAGTGCCAGACCCTGTCAAAAGCCTTGGAGATGTCCAGAGCAACTGCACGAGCCTCGCCTGACTCATCGAGGGTCCGGAGCACCGTAAAGGTTGTTAGCATATTGGCAGTGGACCTGGCAAAGCGGAAGCCATATTGCTTGTCAGAGAAGAGTTTGTGGGCAGTAAGATGTTGAACTATTTCAGCATTGATTATGGCCTCGAACACTTTCCCGAATATCGGTAGAAGACTGATAGGGTGATAGTTAGATGGGTCCAAGGGTTCACCACAATTCTTAAAAACAGGAACGACTGAAGAGAACTTCCAGCATGCAGGAAAACAGGAAGCAGAAAGGCAGTAGTTAAACAGTTTAGAGAGGACAGGGGAGAGTTCAGTAAGGACTATCACTGGGATTCCATTGCCACCGTTCACTTTATGGGGGTCAAGTTTTGAAATTACTTGGGACACTATCTTCGAGGTAATATGTACGTTGTGCAGTTTGGCCTCAGTTCTAATGGGGAAGTTGGGTGAGCATACTCCAGATGAGTCAAACGTGGAGAAATCGTGAAATGCATCCCAGTCAACTTTTTGGTAGTGGTAGGAGGTCCTATAGGTAGGAGGCTCCTGAGGGGAGTGAGAGTGGAAATAAATACTGAGAGAGACAACAGCATGATTGGAGTTGTCGAGCAGACAAAGCTGTGAGACTTGACAGGCATCAGGGGCAGAGGTAAAACATATATCTAGTAGTGAGGAGTGGCCGGAGGGAGTGTTTGGGAAGTGAGTGGGGAAAGTCCACCACTTGCTTAAGGGATTGGGAAGTAGTGAAGTTCATGGCGTGGACACTCGCTAGATCAGTAACAGTCTTTAAGCCTCTCAGAGTGATGGACGTTGAGATCTCCGAATACAAATATGTGAGTGAATGGGTGGCAGGAAATAGCCTTATCAATGTTGCCAAACAAATTTTGGCAGAGGTAATTTGTATTCACCAATGCTATTGGCTAGGTCAAGCCAATTACCATGTAACCTAATACAACCTGTTTTGTGTTACTTAGTAATTCCCATTTCTGCTAGTAAACCTCATTTCCCCAGTAATGTTATGACTGAAATACATTGGTAATTTGTGGAGGGAAAATAAAAATTGGTGTTACTATAATAAAAATCACTAAGAAAAGTAGTTCCAATCTTTGAAACCATCTGAATTACTTTCTGTTTATCAAATCTGATGATAGATTATGTCAGGAAATTTACTCTTTCTATGTGCAAATCTATTTTTGTAAAGTAGCACGTTTATGTCCTTGTTGGACATGACAAGTAGATTTTGTATATCTTAAAATGAACATTAAATTTTTTACGATACACATGATAATCTGCTTTAATATTTCCTTACATAATCAGAAATATTCTCCCTAAAATTTAAGGATATTAATAGATGGAGAAAATTATTTTAACAAATTCCTTAATTTATAAGTTGATCAATAAGTCCTAATTAAAACTGAAAATTATAAAAAATTATTTTTTATTTATCTTAATTCAAGTGAATATTAATTAGATTCATCAAATACTACACAGTAAAGATTTCAGATCAATTTATACCAAGCTACAGATTTATTGATTTCATTATTATTATTCATTATTGATTTCATTAATCCACTTTTGTATTTACCTTATATTATAACAATCTATCATAAATGTTAAAAAAGACAAGGATGAAAACAAAAGCCAATAAAAAATCCCTCTTAAATGCAGACTAAATGGCTTTTGTTTGAAGTATTTTATTGAAAAGAAGAAAATAAATCGGTGAAGATGAATCTGTTAAATGAATAAGATGTTGATTGTTAAGTTTTGCTGCACTTACACATGGGAATCAACAGTAAAAATCAAGGTCACACACAAAATGAGACATTTTCCCATCATCAAAGTGTTGGTTAATTGTTTTCAGTCTGAAAACATACTCCTGCTATAATGACCAAAAATGCCAACATGTATGTTTTTAATTTCTTCTCAGAGAAAGGAATTAACTTTTGTAAAATTTCTCAGTTCATAATATTAATGCCATTCATTAAAAGAAAATTACATTATATATATATATATATATAATGAAATCTGCCTTTATCTGTCGTGTGCTGATAGTTTGGTGGTTGGATCTGCAACTGATGACAAATTGGTCTGGTTTTAGTCCTGGCTTGAAGTGAATGGTCATACTGATGAGCTGTGATACAGCAAAACAAGCTTGTATGCAGATATATATATATATATATGAGAAATTGTAGGAGGATTTAAATATTAAGTAAGTAATTCATCAAATTTTATTCAACCTCAACAGAATGCAGAAAGCACTGAACGGCCGTTTCGTCCTATATTTGGGACTCATCAGTCCAGTTCTTTCTGAATTCTTTTGAGGTTGGAATAAAACTCGAAGTACTTACTTAATATTTCAAATCCTCCTACAATTTCTCATCTCAGAAGTATAGACAAATGCATATAAATTTAAGAGAAAAACTATAGTAGAGTGTAAAAATTTGTGTGCTTGGGTGTGATGAAATCTTTAAAACTAATCCATGGTCCTGGAGCTCAGATTCTTTGGACGTTGACACAAAAGACTAAAAAGCAATAGTTGTTTCCAGTTAAAGCTAAACTGTAGACTGAAAGAAAAATGAATGCATGTAAGTCAAATTTTGATTTCCTGGTATCAATATCAAATAAGTTGTTTTTGTTGTAAACTGAATTTTGAAGGCTAAATAAGTCCTCTGAGTAAATGACATCATGGCTGAGACTAAAAACTACAATTATATCTTCTTAGAGCCCAGCCCAAAGCAAAAACTAAAATAAAAGGGCTGTAAAAAAAAATACAGACATACAGGCAGATACACACACACACACACAAACACTCACACACATCTTGCCTTTTATTTTTATATATATGTCTATGAGTGTATCAAATTTGATTAAAATTGGACCACTCCTTCTATAACCCGATTTTTTTCGATTATCGGTTTTCGATATTTATCGGGGATACCTCGACACAAAACCTAGCCAAGAACACTCGCAGACACTTATAGTACAACTGTGTAAATTTTCAAGAAAATCGATTCAGCCGTTTTGGAGTTTATAGGTAACGGACACAGACACACACAAAGTTCCATTCTGATTAGATTAGGTCACACACACACACACAATGTCTGCCAACTGACCAAAGGAAAAATAAACTGATAAAGGAAAAAAAAAAAAATAGAAACCAAAGAAACACCTACCTAAATAGTAAAAACAGCTAAGTGTCATACTTGATACATGCTTGGGTGATCATGTCTCAAAAGAAACATGACTGACTTGACAGAATATTTTCCGACAGTAGCTTGCCATTACTTTCTGCAGTAAATCAGTTCACAACCAATGCTATAGTATTCAATCTGCCCTGCTATCCAACCCATAACTGGAGGGAGAAGAGATGGATTAATACCTTTCCCAAAAGCATTTGTGTGTATGTAAGTGAATGAAACAAATTCGAAGTCAACTCTCTGATTTTTTTTCATTCTAAGCCAATATTCATTACATCCAAACATATCATTGACCCCTGAGGAGGGGGTAGCTTGTACTCAGTTTGCCCACCTCTGATTAAAAGGAACAAAACAAAGCATGTACAAGAAGTTCAAATGTTTTCTCCTCTTTTTTTTTTCTACAAAAATATAAATCTAAAAATCATGAAATGAGAGAGAGGAGATGAACTTGAAAAAAATCAATATATCAAAACATTCAAACTAAACTTCACAAATATTAGTGGGGCTGTCCATCCCACTAAAACAAGAGTGGCCACTGTATTCTGACAATAGACAGAAACAAGAAGCTCGCTCACTAATGAAGAGGGGAAGATGAAATGGAGTGGCAAAATCAAAGATTGATCTAGTGAGCTGAAAAAGAAGGCCGAACAAACTGGGGAGGTTGGGAATCTCAACATAGATCTTAACAAGAGAATTTATCTTAACCAGAAGAGGGTTCAACAAGAAACTGTCCCATTGTGTTAAAGGAAACTTAAAAAAAACAGAAAATCAAGGCTGGCAAAGTCAGCCAAATAATTACTTCATCTCTGAGATGAGGCACTTGGTAAACTGACTTTTTGAAATGCCGCCAAGATGCCTTGGTCAAGCTTCTGTATGCAACAATTGGAACCTTGACAGATCTTTCTTGCACAATTCTTCACAGCTTCATTAGACAGATTAAACAAGACATCTAACTACCTGACCTTGGTTATGCTCACTCCAGAGCCTGCCTAGCTAAACCTATTGTGAGAGAACAACCCCAGCCTCTGCCCAGGTTAGACTGTCCTTGAGTCTTCATTTTTTTTCTTTCTTTCCTTGGTTTCATAAGCTTTATTTAGTGAGTGTTGTTGGCTACATTTGGTGGTGATGGACCTAATGCTGTCCTTAAGCCTCTTTAACCACTTATTCCTAGTTTGTTGCACTAATCTAGTTAGCTGTTGCTGAAATTCCCACTATCCATTAAAGATAGATTGAACTTTCAGTGTCTAGCCATTTTAGGCCTAGCACTTAATGCCATCCAAGTAGAGGCAAGCCTATCATCTGAACAGCCTAACCAGTGAAACAATCTAGCAAAATTAGATTGACCCTTCTCACTAACATTCTTTCCAGGTAGCTGGCCACTTATGAGTCTATACCCACATCTCCCACTCTGGGTGATTGACTCTTTATCTATTGACAAGACCAAACTTGCCAATAAGATCAACCAAGTTATGATTGCCTAACTTATTACTAGCTCCCTGTCCCCTGTCTATTTTGGGGTCAAGGGCAGCATTCCAGTCTCCGATTAAGACTAAGCATAATGAATCTATCAGCAACAGGCCTCAAACAATGTAAAAAAGAGACATACAGTGTTTGGTTGTTGGGCGCATAAACTTAAAATCTGAAATGAATTACTGTTCACAGCAACATTAGCAATGATTAACTGTCCTGAATCGCATTGACAGGGATGAGGTCCACCCTTGCACTCAGGGCATGTTTAACCTTTCTCTGGCCAGCTGGTCTCCATATGCTGAATAGACAAAGTTGCCTGATAGCGAATGAGTATCAACTTCTTAACTGACTAGCTTGATAATTATTTTTCAAGTTTGTACCCTAGATACAGACTGGGTATAAATCTGCAGGTGTCAGGACCCCGATGGATTGTCTCAGGCTCCTTGTGCCCATCTACAATGTAATGCATCCATTTATTGCCACTGCTTCTGATTTTGATACTCCTGCTGCTGTTTGCTCTACTCTTGTTGTTCTGGGTATGCAACCTTCTTAGGTGGGACATCCTCCTGGGACAGAGGGGTTGTAACCTTAGCACCCTTTCTCATGACAGCCATCTACTCAAGGTAGGCATGGCTGGATTTCTTTGACCATACTGCTTCTTTTGGTGTTGCTCAGTGTTCTTTGGTATCATCCATGGGCACCCAAAGGGATCCATGTCTTGCAGGTGGCCATATATACTCTGTTAGGGGCCTGACTTTGTTGGCCTCTTTTTCTATTGACAGCAGGATGTCCCACATAGCATGACTTCTTTTGACAATCATTTTTGGTCTTATTTGGAAGCTTTTAATCACTCCTCCAAGGTCTCCCTGCTAACATCAATCTATTTTCTGGTAAAAACAAGAGAGAACATCCAAATTGTCTTGAATGCTAACATAATACCTTTCATCTTTTTTCTTGGACATATGCGAAACCCATACTTAAGTTGATGGCAAAGGAGAATTTAGTGACTGAGAAGACTCTGCCATATTGATAGTCACCAACTCAGCTCAAAACACCGTCCAAATATGGTATTACACACAATGACAAAAAAAAACAACACTGGATGGAAAACATCAACAAAACTTTGTCATTTAGTTTTCTACACAATGTAAAAAATGAACTATTTAAAAAAAAAAAAAAAAATCTTGACTGGGCCTTCCCAGACAATGAAAAGGTCAATTATATTTTCCAATGCTTTATTTACATACACTTATACTATCAGGATGTGCGTTGTGGTGCATTGGATATCGGCTCAGAACGAGAAATCGGGGAGCCAAGTTCGAATTCCAGTTGAATTCATTGCATTCACTTACACGCAAATACCCCTGGGAAAGGTATTAGTCTATCTCTTCTTTCCAGTTATGGGTTAAATAACAGGATAGATTGGGTTCTATAGCCTTGGTCAGCAACCAGTCTACCGCAGAAAGCAATGGCAACCTACTGCGGGATAATCTTCTGCCCAGTCAGTCATGTCTCTGTCGAGACATGATCGCCCAAGCATATATCACGTATGGCACTCAACTGACTGATTGATACTATCAATGAGAAATTTAATGCAAGGGAAGAGGTGAAGCAAGAGTAGAGAAGGGAAAGGAGAAAAAATGTTTGGTACTCTCATCCGGGTTCATACTGTAGTAGAAGATATTTTTTTTACATGTTAACCTTTCAGCTTGAATAAGGATTGATAGTTATACCATATTCACCCCTGCCTTATAGACTACCCTTTCTGTTTTGCATACTCTCTTCAGGGGGCACATTTATTTCTAAAATATCAGATCTGATTAGTTATATGCTCATTATCTTTAAAATTCTTGGCATTCTTCTTCTTAATGGTATATTCTAAGTTGCTGGTACAACTATAATTGATGTTCACAGTATTTTTGCTGAAGATTTTGTGCAACTCAGAAATTCTGTGGAAGTGTTTATCAAGTAACTTGAAAAACATGTTTTCCTATGTTTGTTTCACTCCTAAACTGATGATGGATGGGGTGGGGGTTGAAACAAAAGATTTTTCTTTTTCTATTTGTGTTCCCCATAGGTTGAATCATTCTGGATTTAAATGCCACTTGGGTTTTGTGCCTCTCTGCTATTAATGCTCACTTATATTTTTCTTTTTTTAAAAAATATCTTTATTTAAAGAATTTCTGGATAGCCTGCATTCAATTACAGTTTTTTTGTTGGTTAGATCCAGTGTTTTAGATATTTTAACTTGCTGTTTGGTTTCCTGATCGATGAGATGTTACCAGTTTGCAAATTCAATTCCACATTAAGGTATTGAACCCCTTTCAAATTTATATCTCCCTTGATATCAAAACCAAGGTTTTTGAAGAGTTTATACAGTTGTTTATTTTATCTTTTACTCTTTATATCTGGCACCATCACTAATCTGTCATTTCTGTATAGGCCATGGTAATTCATATACACTATTTCATTAATTTGACTTAAGGCTCATCAATTTGGAGACCTCAGCCATGTCAACTGAATCTTGAGATAACATCAAATGCACCTTTTTTTTTCCTGTTTTATTGTTGTGGAAAAAAATTGATTTTCTACAAAGTAGAATAATTTCTACTTGCTCAAGTGTTACATTGATGAACTCCTTAGCAAAGATGAAGGAATGGAGATCCTTTATAAAGGATGTCTATCTTAACTCTCACAGGTTATATCAAGAACAAGAGACATGGAGGAAGACAGTGATGAGCTTGTGTGAATGGATAGCTGAACTGGGAGTAGGAAGTTTGGAAAAAATTAGAAAGGCTGTGAAGAGCAATGATCACTCACATTCTAAGGGTGGGGGAACAGCATATCAACCCTAGTTGACTTAATGTCCATTTTTTTTCTAATATATTTGAGACTATAAGCAGGAACAAGTGAATATCAATCTTTATATCTGAGTCAATAAGCATTTCCTTAAAAGATGGCCTCTCTTAGGGAAGTGCGGGGAGTCTCTCCACTCCTGTAAATAATTCAGTCTGTGTATCTTAGGCTCCTGTTCATAGAACATACATAAAATGTTCAGTTGGGGTTCTAAAGTAAGAAGGATTCAGGTACTGGAATGTCATGACTATAAGAAACTAAGATGAGGATACCAGTTTTAATACATAAAAGTATGATAATTTCTCCTCTTAAAAATTTGGACAGAGAATAAAATATTGTACAGTATCAATTTGATTTTTATCATGTATCTTCCAGATATTGCGTCATATTTTTTAACTTATCTTTTACCAATACTTTATAAAAATAATATATATATAATATATATAATATATATATATATATATAAGTAAAACTAAAAAGAATCCAAAGTAAAACAAGGCATTTGCAATTCCTTTAAAACCTTTATCTTTCTATATACATACTTCTCTCTCAACTACTGAAAAGTCAACCCTCAGATGAAAAAGAGGAAGAAGAGTTAAACTGGCCACAAAAGGGTGAAAGTTTGTGGGACTAGTGTCTGCCAATTTGTGACTGAAAACTACCAAAAATCAAGGAGGCTCCACACACAACTTTTGATATAAAAGAAAGAAAAACAATGCAAAAGGAAGGAACACCAGAAAATAAAATAATTTTGGGCAATCCAAAAATTAAAATGAAGAGACTTTTGGTGTTAGTTGAAACAAAAGTTTTTACCAGAATCTGGGAACCAGGTCAAAAGGATATAAGCTCACAGCTCTGAGCTGGAAGACAAGAAGAGACGACAAGAGAAAGAGTGACTACCAGAGAAATCAGCCATGTATGACACATGAAGGAGTTAAGAACTCATTTGCCAATTATAAAATCACACTAGAGTGTTGCTATTTCTAAGATGATTACTACTATCATGTTTTGACTACCAAACTGTTGAATACAGAAGCTGAAATGAATTTTCTTCCGACTGATACTAAGATCCACCATCTAAACAAGCATTTTGCTACAGTGAATATCAAAGGACTCCCTTTAAATCAAATAAATAAAAATGTTTGTCTATACTTCTGAGATCAGGTAGCATTTACATTGTTTGGACTATTGTCCTCATCTTTATTGCCATGGTTACGATATTTTGGCCGTTGCATGCTATGGCCTTCTTCAGGTGCTAGGAATTTCAGACCAAACCCTTTATTTCAATCATTGGGGTATATCTTTCTCATTCAATGTGTGATGAGACTTCTGGTAAGCATCTCTCTTTAACTTAACTTCTTCATTTCAATCACTAGAGTATATCATTCTCATTCCATGTACAATGCCACTTCTGGTAGCCATGTAGTTATCACCATTTAACTTTCTAAGTTATTTGTTCACCATTGCCATAGCCTGGAACTGAACTCACAACTCTGTGGATCAAGTCACTGGAACTAACCCTCAAGAACACATGGCCCAGTGGATATAGATGTTAGTTAGTTTCATTGACTTGACCCAAAGAGTTTTGAGTTCAATACCCAGCTACAGCAGTGGTGAACAAATAACTTAGAAAGTTAAATGGTGATAACTACATGGCTACCAGAAGTGGCATTGTACATGGAATGAGAACGATATACTCTAGTGATTGAAATGAAACATGTGGTTCAAAGTTCTTAGCACTTGAAAAAGGTAAACATGGCAATACAGATGAGGACAACAGTCCAAACAATTGAAATAAAAATGCTTTATTTATTTTTTATACTCTTGATTCAGTTTATTTTATTCCAAATTTCTGTTAAAGTAAAAACCAAAAAACTCTGACACAAATTCTGATAAAATAATGTTAAGTAGATTCTGATATTAGTTCTAACAGATTGGTTATTTTGCAATCTCAAAGATATTTCATTTTTGTAATTATTATTTCAAGTTGTGGTTAGCTTATCTAACTCTAACTGCATATCTAAATCTAATCTAAACTTATTTATAAATGGAACTTTGTGTGTGTCTGTGTCCGTTACCTATAGACTCCGAAACGGCTGAACCGATTTTCTTGAAAATTTACACAGTTGTACTATAAATGTCTGCGAGTGTTCTTAGCTAGGTTTTGTGTCGAGGTACCCCTGATAAATATCGATAATCGAAAAAATCGGGTTATAGAAGGAGTGGTCCGATTTTATACACTCATAGACAAAGACATAAGAAACGATATTCAGAAGTGTAAAGGTTGCAGTTCTTACAATAGTGCAGAAAACTTGATATCGATACCAGAAAATCAAAATTTGACTTACATCCATTTATTTTTCTTTCAGTCTACGGTTTTGCTTTAACTGAAAACAACTATTGCATTTTAGTCTTTTGTGCCAATGTCCAAAGAGTCTGAGCTACAGGACCATGGATTAGTTTTAAAGGTTTCATTACACCCGAGCAATGCCGGGCTGTACTGCTAGTTTTAATTTAAAATTATCTATTGAGTTAATGAAGGTCATATTTCCATGCACAGTAATTTCAGTGAAATTGGCATTTCAACAAAATGAAGCTTAGTTTGTGTTGTTGATATTAAATCAAATGGACCCATTAAATAAATTCTTTCCAAATATTCTGCAACAGAATAAAGAACAGATTGTCTTTATCAATGATAAACTAGATTATTTAATAAAAGGCAGTAGCATCTATTTGCAGCACATAAAAAAAACATTATTCAAGAACTGCCATTATTTTTATTAATCTTTTTATTAAAAAAAAAATCTATTTACTTTAGTATAAAGATTTTCTTTGGGTGCAATTAAATTCCACAAAGTCAAAAATGAAAGATACACTTGAAGAAAAACAACTCCTCAACAGTACTAAAAATTCAAAAGTTTAATGTACAAAGGTGTGTAAGCTTGCAAATATAATCTATATTTGCTGACCTAACTGTTGAACAAATAGGATTTGTGGCCTTGCTGCTTTTGGACACGATTAACATCAGAAAGGACAAAATTTCAAGTTTGAATTTACTACATGGTCACAAGAAGGGGACTTGTTTGAACAGTAGTTCACCAATAAGAGATTCAGATTAGTAATAGAAGAGATTCAGATTAGTAATAGAAGAGATTCAGATTAGTAATAGAAGAGATTCAGATTAGTAATAGAAGAGATTCAGATTAGTAATAGTTTCAAACTCAAAGTTGAGCTTTGAATAATAGCAGAAGTTATCTCTTTACATTCACAAATTCTTATAGTAGATATTTTGTGCCATATTTCTGCAAGTTGATTTTTGTACCTGATATTTGTAGGTACTGTAAAAATATAGGTCAGGTACTGTGTTGAATTAGAAATTTGAATTTACTAATATAAACATATTAGCCATTGCCTTTATAAGAAAATATTTGGCATTCATTGACTGAACAGCCAGTGCTACTTTTGGTTGAAATTTAGAAAATCTTTTTCTTAAAACTATTTTTCAGGAAAAATAGTCCGAAATGCTGGCTGCTTATGAAAGAGGATTATTGATAAATTTAAAATAACAATAAAAAAAAACAACATTATTCATCATTTTTATCTGTCATCTTTCTCTACAAAAAAAAAATAAAAAAATAGGTAAAACAATTTTTTTATTAATCATTTCACCCTGAGCAAGGCAGAAATGCCACTGATGTGCAGGGGGGGGGCTACATAACTGTAAAAAGATTAATTAGAAAAGAGTGAGGAGTACAAACTAGTTAAAAAGGAGCAATAGAAAGCTGAGAAAGCAGGTGCGATGACAGATACATAGGTGGAGAGAAAGGGAAGGTTATATGGGGGTGGGGAGAGAGCTAGAGTCCAGTGGTTAATGGATGAGTATTGACATTGCATTTAAATTTCTGGAGGTTGTAGCCGTCAGGAAAGCAAGAACATGAGAGAGAGTTCCACAGGTGGGAAGTGCGAGAGAAGAAGCTGCAGGAGTAGAATTGTCGTCTGCATTTGACTAACCTGACTGTGAATGGGTGGGACCGAGTTGCCAGTCTGGTTGCACGAGTAAACACCTGTTGAGGAGGCACCAGTGACTTAAGTTCGTCCGAGCAGAAGCCATGAAAGTATTTATAGAAGAGACAAAGGGAGGCCACATTTTGCTGGTGGGGAAGTGGCTGCAGTCCAGCCGCCAGATCAGTACCTATCACATGACAGACTCTCCTACAGGATTATTTTAAGGACTAAATCTTTTTGCTTGCAATATGACAATTATTGTTTGGAAATCAAGAGATTCAAAAATCATCAAACTGAAAGATGGCTGTGCAACACTTAGTTTTTCATACAATTATGAGTGTATCCCTGCCTTAAAAAATGATTTTCCAATCTTTTCACTTTTCCTTATTTTTTTTCAATTGGAGTAGATAGACTGAACTATTGCCCGGTTCACACTCCACCCATGTCTATTGAACAGGTGTAGAGGCTCATCCCTTGTTCCCTGTTTAGGATGTGGTTTCTGGCTTTCTCTTTTCCAATCTTTTCACTCTTACGTAACCCCCTGCACACCAGTGGCCTTACCGCCTTGCCCGGGGTGATATGATTAAAAAAAAATATTTGAGAGGGTTATTAGCTATTTCCTCACAGGTATTTTCGCCCTTGAACATGACAGGAGGATATATATATTCTTTCTCTCTCTCAGCTGGTGACTTCAATCTAAGAAAACCTCCACCCAGCAATACTGGCTACATACATAGCTATGGATACCAGTCTATTCAATTGTACCAGATCCCTGCTGACTCCCCAAAAGATTCATTATCTCCTTGACAGGTTCTGTTCTTAATCTTCTGAAGTGTCTAACAACTCTCTGCCCCAAAAAAGCCTGGTAGGAGAACCAGTTATATGAAGTTACATAAATCAAAAACAAATTTTACACTAAAAATGACTAATTTATATGGAGTTTTGATTCTAATTTTAGTAATTAATGAAAATTAAAAATTTGAATTTTAAGATTTTGTAATTTAAATGCTCTGAAAATATATTTGAATCAATGAGAATACTTAAGGTCATTCTGGTTTTTTATGCCAAAAATAAATTTCAGCTAATAACCTGTTTTGAAGACAACCAAATATGTATATAAACACAAACCCATGTTAGTAGTGAGATTTAATTTTTTTTTAAAGGACTAACTTCTCTTTTTTATATTCTTTAATTTTGGGAACAATTTTTTTTTTCATACATCCTTAATATTTTTGTTGAAGTATGTAAAGGCTCAGAGAAATTCAGAATCAGTTCTGTGGACTTGGGGAATTTTAGGGAGTCATTACAAATCCCTTGAATACTTCCCACCAAACACTATCTCAAGATTGTCTACTTAACATGTTTTTGGAAACATTTGATTTTTAGTAGCAGGATTGTCAGAGTTTTCAACCACATTTATTGAAGGCTTCTTTGTTCCAACTATTGAAGTAATAGGCAAGATGAAAAAAATATGCTATTCATTTCAGTTCATTCACCCATACATTGGAAAGTTATAAGTATTTGATAAAAGTACAAAATATTTTCATGTAAAATTAGAATTATTTTTATCTATTTATTAAAGAATAATGGCTGAAACTGTTGAGTAAGCAATGTTTATGAGATAGCAGAAATATAATCATGTACTTTGCTTGTTAGGATTAAGCATATCAAGATATATTTGGTATCAAGATATACAAGATTTATATTGGCCATATTAAAAAATAAAAACCTGAAAAATAATATATCCACTCTTCTATATAATGCCATTTTATTAACAAATTGTCGAGAAATCTTAATTTTAAGATTTTATTATTTGAACTGATTATATTTCAAATAGTTCATTGAAATAGGTGAATATTTTTACTAAATAAGCTTTTATCAAACTGTTTGGTATCAAAGTTTTTTTTCTATTAATTAGAATATTAAGATCTTCCTGTAAAATCTCATGCAACTAGAAGTGGCCATTCATAGTATGTATCATTTTTTTAAAATATGGATTGAATCATATTCAGGATTGAAGAAGGTTGCTTAAAAAACATGGTGTTCCCCAAAAGTACAGACCATGTTTGACATTGCTTAACTTTTGTGATCTAACAAAAACTGGTGTTTTTAGCATGATTTGACAAAAGCTCATGATAGATAACGATTAAATTACTCACAAGTGATACATCAAATGGTTCTTTGTATAGAAAACTTAAATCTTAGTTGAGAAATAAAAGCTGTGCACACAAATATGGAAGAATGAATTATTAAATCAAACTAAAAAAAAAAGGAAAACAAGAAATGAATAAAAGTCATTATTCAACATCCAATTAATGTTGTTTTAAAAACTCTAATTTCAAATTAAAGTTGAAAGCTTATAGAAAAGTAAACAATAACACACATAAGAAACTGTATCTTAGTTTATACTAGCAGTATAACCTGGCATTGCTCGAGTGTAATGAAAGCTTTAAAACTAATCCATGGTCCTGGAGCTCAGATTTTTTGGAGATTGGCATGAAAGACTAAAAAGCAATAGTTGTTTCCAGTTAAAGCGAAACCTTAGACTGAAAGAAAAACGAATGGATGCAAGTCAAATTTTGATTTCCTGGTATCGATATCAAATAAAGTTTTGTCGTTGTAAACTGAATTTTGAAGGCTAAATAAGTCCTCTGAGTAAATGGCATCATGGCTGAGACTAAGAACTACAATTATACCTTCTTAGAGCCAAACCTGAAGCAAAAACTAAAATAAAAGGGCTGAAAAAAATAGACATACAGGCAGATAAACAGACACACACACAAACATCTTGCCTTATCTCTCTCTCTCTCTCTATATATATATATATATATAATACATATATTATCAAGTTTCTGCATTATTGTAAGAACTGCAACCTTGAAACTTTTGAATATCGTTTCTTAGGTCTTTGTCTGAGTGTATCAAACTTGATTAAAATCATACCACTCCTTCTATAACCCAATTTTTTCGATTATCAATTTTCGATATTTATCAGGGGTACCTCGACACAAAACCTAGCTCAGAACACTCTCAGATGCTTATAGTACAACTGTGTATATTTTCAAGAAAATCGTTTCAGCCGTTTCGGAGTCTATAGGTAACAAACACACACACACACAAAGTTCCATTTATAAATAAGTTTAGATAAGGCTGTCATTGATACTATATCAATATGGAAGTTGTAGGTGTGCAGGTCCTCCAGGTTTGGGTGTTGGGTGCAGGGCTAACAACCCTGCCCTGTAAAAACAATTTGTTACAGAAACAGCAACAAAAAGTTGCTGCCCTATGCACCATCTGGGTGTGATGGATAAATGACGAAGATGATGTATGCAGGTGGTGTAATGAATGAGAAATTTGAAAGCTGATCATTACATTGCCTTATATGAAAATAACCTTAGGAAATAACTGAATCCATTTCCTCCCCTCAGCTATGGGTTAAATAGTGTAGCTTTTATCTGGAATAAGCTTGTCTATTTGTAAAAAAATTGTTAATACAGTATTATTTTTAAAAAATTTTTTTTATTCCTTTGGTTCTTATTTTTTCTGTCTAATTCTTGTTCCTGTTTTGTTACTAACCTAAGTTCTCTACTTGTCGCTCTTGTAATGCACTGCGACTATGTTTGTGTAAATTGTTTTTAATTATCAAATTTAGGTTTGGTATGTTAAGGTTTTGGTTATATGTAGGAATTCTAAGACCGGCCATGTTTGTTTTTTTATTTTATTGTTCTCTCTTCCTCCCTTGCTAACTGGACACATGGCTTTGAGGTGTTCCCTCCCCCTCCCACTCCAATGTATTCTACCCTCACACTACTGTCTGTTACTGCTTACTTAAAGGTAACTTAAACTTTCCAGAACTGAATAGAGGAAACAAAATGAAGATAATTTTTGAAATTTTCTTAACTTTTTTCTGTCAGTCAGCCTGCAACTGGTAAGTTTTAGCCAGTGTGATCTTATTTTTTGAATTTCTCATTTTTTAAAAATTTTTTTTATTCCTTTGGTTCTTATCTTTTCTGTCTAATTCTTGTTCCTGTTTTGTTACTAACCTAAGTTCTCTACTTGTTGCTCTTGTAATGCACTGCGACTATGTTTGTGTAAATTGTTTTTAATTATCAAATTGAAACTTAGTTAACTTCAGTCACGCATTTATTTTTTTATTTTTTTTTAATTGGAGTAGATAGTACCTTCTATCGCCTGGTCTCACACTCCACCCCCTTCTTTTGGACAGGAGTAGAGGTGAGCGCCTTGTTTCTTGTTTAGAAAGGGGTTCTCGGTTGATCTCTTTTTTCGGTCTGTCGGTTCAGCTGGAAGCCTTTTGCAGTTGGTGAGTATGGGGCAATGTCTCTTCATTCTGAGGGTACTGGGTTGGCAGTTTCCTGGCTGCTGCTTCCGACTGGTAGTTAGGAGCCCGAACTCTTGCGTAGCGTCTTGAGAGGCTGCTCTGATCAACAGTTGAATAATATCGGGGTTCCTGTAGTGCCATTTCGCGCATGGATGGGCATCCCTGGATGAATTTCCGATGGGCAACCCCGAGGCTACATTATGCTGCAGGCGGCGCCATTCACCATCCTTCACCTGCTGCAATTAACGACCATCTGACCCTACTCTAGACCTCTCTCTATCCACAACTACAACCAGCATGAAATTAAACAAACAAAATAGCAAGCCTAAACCAGCTAGTCATAAATCGCCCAAACCTATCTGTGTTACCTACACAAATATACGAGGTATTCGCAGTAACTTTAATAGTGTAGAATCATTCCTTCTAACTAACTCACCCGATATCTTAGCAATATGTGAAACTAACATTAACCCTTCTATCCCCTCTTTAGAGCTGTTCGTTCCTGGTTACCTTCCTCTCTTCAGGAAGGACTCCAATGTCCATATACATGGGCTTGGTGTATATGTCAGTGAACAACTCCCCCTAGCCAGGGTCACATCTCTTGAATCCCTTGATCATTCCTTCATGTGCTTTCGCCTCTCACTTCTAAGCTCAGTTAGCTATCTCTTCTTCCTCTACTGCTCCCCCTCCTCCTCTGAAATGTGCCCCAGAACTCTCCTCTGTCCTCTCTAAACTCTATAACCTCTGCCTATCTGCTTCCTGCTTTCCTGCCTGTTGGAAGTCCTCCTGCGTAGTTCCTATATTTAAGAATTCTGGCGAACCCTCAGACCCCGCCAATTACCGTCCTATTAGTCTCCTTCCAATCTTTGGCAAAGTTTTCGAAGCCATTATCAACGCCGAGGTGACTCAGCATCTCATGGCCAACGGGCTTCTCTCTGACAAACAGTACAGGTTTCGCTTCACCAGGTCTACTGCTGATATGCTAACGACCATTACTGAGTACATATACCGGGCACTTGACAAGAATGGTGAAGCCCGAACTGTTGCCTTGGATATCTCCAAAGCATTCGACAGGGTCTGGCATGCTGGCCTCTTGTGCAAACTGCGGAGCTATGGGATAACTGGACATCTGTTTGACCTCATCCAGTCTTTCCTCTTTAACTGCACATTGAAGGTGGTATTAAATGGGCACGCCTCCCAAAACTACCATACAAACGCGGGCGTCCCTCAAGGTTCTATCCTAGGTCCCACACTCTTTCTGATCAACATTAATGATCTCCCCGACACCATTAAATCCCAAGTTGGCATGTATGCCGATGACACAACAATCTACTCTCGCATCAATCAGAAACCAGGTGTGGACGACAAAGTGAACCTCGCTGCCGTACTTGAAAGGGACCTCCAATCTGTAGTGGCCTGGGGTAGGAAATGGCTGGTAAATTTCAATGCCTCTAAAATGAAGCTGTTATCAACTAACCACCATAGGCAATCGCATCTACCTCCCATTAGCATGGGACAGGCTAGCCTCCCAGAGAGTAAAATACTACGCCTCCTTGGCCTTACACATTCAGCGGACCTCAAATGGAATGACTATATTGAATCCATTGCCAAATCTGCTGCTATGAAAGTGGGCTCCCTGTGCAGGGCCCGGAAATTTTTCCCACCTGAATCTATTCTGCACATATACAAATCTACCGTCCACCCGTGTATTGAATATTGCTGCCATATCTGGTCGGGTGCCCCTGCTGCTCTCCTTGGGCTTCTTGACAAAATACAAAGGAGGATCTGTAATGTGGTTGATACTGACTTGGCAGACCGGCTGCAGCCGCTCTCTCACCGGCGTGATGTGTCTTCCCTGTGCCTCTTCTACAAGTACTTTCATGGCTTCTGCTCCGATGAGCTTAGTTCACTGGTGCCGCCTAAGCACGAATTTACACGAGATACTAGATTAGCAACTAGGTCCCACCCTTTTACAGTTAAACAAATAAGATGTAACCGTAAATTCTACTCCAACAGCTTCTTTTCTCGTGCTTCCCGCCTGTGGAACTCCCTTCCCGACAGTTACAATCTCCAGGTGTTTAAATGTAGGGTCAATAGACACCTCCTATCACCCTAACTCCCAATTATTCTCAGAACACTCTCATCTACCCAACCCTCATTCTCGGTATCCTTACCCGCCTATCACCCACCCTCTGACATTTCCTATATTTAATCATCCTTTCTCCACTCTACGTAGCCCCCTGTGCAGTAGTGGCAGTGACATGCCTTGCTCGGGGTGAAACGCTTATAAAAAAAACAAAAAAAACAAATTATTCTTGCAATCCAATATATGTTTGGGCATTAAATAACCCACGAAAGGTTGATAAACCATAGCAAAATAATCAATATAATGCAAGTCAATGTTTTCACAATAAAATATTAACCAATCAATATCAGTATAATTTTGAGAATATATTTGTATGGACAATATATCAATTGAGTTTTAGCTTTTATTATGTAAATGAATGCAGTATAATTGTTTTTTATTTACAAATAAACCCAAAAGATATAGATAATAGAAACACCTTTAAATAATAATGATATTCCATATACTTGATTACATTATTCACTTATTTTACATGTAAAAAGCTGCTGCATAACATTCAATAACCGTTGTCAGTTTTTTTTTCATTTATTGGTCTTGTTAACTATTTCAATTTTAACTTAGAGAAGCAATAGAAACTGTTGCAAGTAGAGATCTTCTTTACTTAAATATTGTTTTCTAGTTTCTTTTATTTTTAAGATGAAACACAAAATATCTAGAGGATGAACATTTGAAAAAGCTCAAGACCATACCAACAATTTCAATCTTTTGAAAGTTTCTTTGAAAGATGGACAATAGACAGCTTTGAAAAATAGGAAGAAATATAATCTTGTATAAATTTACACTTTGGCTTAAAGGTTTTTGGACCTGACTTGAAAAAAATCCTGCATTTATTTAATGGAGATAAATTGTTCTCATATTGCCTGGATGGCAGTATGAGAAAAATTATCTCCATTTTAAGATAGTGGAAACAGGACAAACAATAACTGAGCAGTACTGAGTCTGAAATATCTGACCCAGAAATTGAACTTAAATTTGCTGTGTCAATAAATTATATAAATAACTGCTAACCCCAGATATATTATGCTCTTATCAATGAAAGGGGAAAAATTTTAGTACAAAAAAAAAAATCTGTAAATACTGGGTGCGATAGATAAATTGTCGCCTAAATTATGCAAAAATGAATGACGTCTCATTTTTAACATATTTACCAAATATCTTGAAATACTACTAAAGAGTAGATTTCTTCAATAAAATTGCTACTACTAAAGAGTAGATTTCTTCAATAAAATTGCTATTGGCTTCAATCATGACTTTCAGGTGATTTTGGAATCTCCTGCAACTCTTCTGAAGAGTCTCCTTGTTTAAGTTGGGGAGTGTTGCCATAATCCTTGCCTTCAGTTCATCTTTGGTGTTACACAGGGTTTTGTTGGTCTTACAGTCAACTGCATGCCACACACAATAATTAAGGGGGTTGCGGTCTGGGTAGTTAGGTAGCCAGATGTAAGGGATGATGTGATTGCAGAAATTGTCTGAGAGCCATCACTGGGTTCTCTTGCTTGTGTGGCATGGTGCAGAGTCCTGTTGCCAGATT
This sequence comes from Ascarosepion bandense, assembly GCA_037127315.1. NCBI lineage: Eukaryota > Metazoa > Mollusca > Cephalopoda > Sepiida > Sepiidae > Ascarosepion > Ascarosepion bandense. The sequence continues at coordinate 148,464 of JBBBDQ010001224.1, forward strand.
GACTCAGGGCAGCACTACCTTCAAGGCACTTTATGGAGTCTTGCATATTGAGTCTGAGGCCCTTTGGGAAGATGAACAGAGGTTTAATGCTGTGATCAGTCTAAAAACTTTTGTAATCACCATTAAACTCCTCAAAACTTTTCTAAGTCCTGTACACTGTCCTCAGATTGACACCCAGACACTCTGAAATATTCATGTTGGAGCTTCTGGTGCAAATGCCAAGCAGTATGCATGCCGTTTACAAATTTCTGGCAGAGTCGATTGTGCCATGGTGCTCTGCAGTGCCCAACTGACCCTGCTATACTGTGCAGTTTACAAGAACAACCACAATGCACAGGTGCAAAATTAAAAATATAAAATAGTGACAATTTATTTGCATCTACAGGCTGAGATGGGTAAAGTAAATATTAATAGGTAAACATCAAATCAGATTTGAATTAATCTGATGCAGATATAACGTTTTGAATTTGAGAAATTGCAAATGTCAAAAAAAAAAAAGCAAAAAAATAAAAAATTGTGATAAGAACTAATGAATGTTTACGAGTTAATATTCTCTTAATTGTAGATATCTTTTATTTATTTTTTTCAAGTCTAGACACAATGTTGGGAAGTTTTATGGAACTAAATGAAAAAAAATACAGAAATATATCGCTTGTGTGTTATTACTTATTTACACACTTTTTCAAGCATGTTTTCAGTGAGAGTCCAAGGTAGGTAAAGAGACCTGCTTTTATCGATGGTAGCCAGCTGTCTCCACCTATAACAACATTGGGCTGCCTCCTGGGAAACATTGATGAAAATTGTGTGAAAACTGCACACAAAAGTAGGATATTTCAGAATGGTTTTGTGGGAATTTCAATAACAAATAAAAGGTTTTGTTGTTTTTCTTTTTTAGGGAGAGAGAGAGAATCCAAGAAGAAGGATGTTGTCTATCTATAGACTGTATGTCAGTAAAAGAAAATAAAAAAAACCATTCCCCCCCCCACGTTTTTTATTTTATTTTTTTTATATTGTCATAGAAAAGGAGTAAGCATTGATTATGAGTTAGACAAGTAACACATCACTCAATAAATCCCGAGCCTAACTAAAAATAACAACTTTTAGGCAAAATTCAACTTTATTCATCAACATAGTCTCCTTCTAGGTTGGTACATCGATTCCAATTCCTCTCTAACAATTTCATTTCTTTTTTGTAGAACGATTTGTCTTTGGCCTCAAAGTGTGCCTCAGTTTCGGATGTTACTTCTTCATTGGAGCCAAATCTCTTTCCCCGGTGTATTCTTTCAAGGTCTGCAAACAGCTAGTAATTGCTGAAGGCCAGATTTGGATAAGAGGGTAGATGAGGAAGCAATTTGAGGTACAATTCATGTAGTTTTGTCATCATTGCAATTGACTTGTGACGTGGTGTGTTGTCTTGGTGAAAAATCAATTTTCTTCTTCATTTGTGGCCATTTGTTGGTGATTTCTTCCTTCAAACACACCAATAATGCTTTATAATATTTGCTATTGCTGGTTCTTCCTTTCTCAAGGTAATCAATGAACAAAATACCTTGCACATATCAAAATACAGAGACCAAAACTTTGCCTGTTGATGTTTGGATGGCTTTCACCTGTTGCTGTCCACTCAGCTGACTGCCAATTTGACTCTGGAGTAAAGTGGTGGATTCATGTTTTGTCCATTGTCACATATTTACACAAATTTTTCTTGTATTAAGACAGCTGCAAACAATGCTTTGAATCACTGCATTGTTGTTTTTGATCAAGTGTGAGCAAACGTGGCATCCACTTTGGACACAGCCTTTTCACTGACAAATGTTCCATGCAAAATGGTGACTACACTACCTTCTGAGAATGTTCAACTTCTCTGTTATCTCACGCAACTTCAATTTATGATCAGCTAAAATGAGTTTGTGGATTTTTTTGGTGTTTTCCAGGACAACTGCCAATTTTGGGCAACCTGAGTATTCAGCATCATTTGTGTCTGTACAACCACATGTAGTCAGCATACTACCTCTTAACCATTGTTTTCAACAGAAGAATTTGAATAATGCTTATAAAGCCATTGCTTTGCTTGAACAGTTTTTTTTCCTCATCAGAAAGCAATGCTTTATCAACACATGAAATTCAGATTTTTCCATTGTTTTGAAAATTTGCAACAGTAGCTTCACTTAAATAATTGTAATTTGTAAACTAATAATCCAATTGGGCCCAAATTGTCATGTGTCATTTGAAGGTTAGTACTTCATAAAAATCATATGGATTTTTTTTTATTAGTGGCGCCATCTTTATGTCAGGCCTGGTACTTATTGAGTGATGTGTTAGCTGATGTTTCTGGGACATGTAATGAGAAAGAAGGGTTTAGAGAATCTAATACTTACGGAACTGATAGAGGGAAAGAGAGACGGGAAAGTAGCGCCAGACATACTTGATGGGCTGAGCAAGTGGATGATGGAATGGGGTTTAGGAGAGATATCAAGAGGTGAACTATTAAGTATGAGAAGGAATAGGAGCAAGTGGAAGTCTATGATTACCTACATCCAGAAGTGACATAGCACATAAAAAAGACTAATATCCCTTGTCAGTTAATGATGCTTGCATTAAATTCTGCTCATTGAATATCATTTTCTCCCCAGATATTGTTGACCACTAAAAATTCTGTTCTTCCTTATTTTCAATGTTTAATTAAAGAGACAGAATCTGATCATTATATGTATAATTCTGTTGCAGGATTCACTCACTGTTTGTATTTAATCCATTAATATTCATTGTCTCATATTTGGGATAGTGTGCATTAAGGTGTTCTGTCTATAAACTTAGAATTAATGCCCGATTATTTTTAATATTGGATTGTCAGATAAGCTTGTTGTTATTTGAATTGATATGTAAATGTTTTTCCTGTATTGTTATGTGGTTTTTAGGCTCTATTCTTCCTCCATAACCTTTGATTACCGTTTCTGAAATTTGATTGAATTTTATCTCTTTTAAGACATATGATGATGGAGTGCCAAGTAAATAAAAATTCTTCTTCAGTATGATGATACCTACTCCCATCAGTCAGTTAAGTGCCATACGTGAAATACGCTTGGGCGATCATGTCTCGAAAGAGACATGACTGACTGGGCAGAAGATTATCCCGCAGTAGGTTGCCATTGCTTTCTGCGGTAGACTGGTTGCCGACCAAGGCTCTAGAACCCAATCTGTCCTGATATTTAACCCATAACTGGAAGGAATAGACGGATTAATACCTTTCCCAAGGGTATTTGCGCGTAAATGAATACAATGAATTCGGCTGGAATTCGAACTTGGCTTGCCCGATTTCTCGTTCCGAGCCGATATCCACTGCACCACAACGCACATCCGCACCTACTCCCATACTGCTAATTTTAACAAAAATGCTGTTCCATACCTTGATTGAGAAGTTCTGCCACACCTACCATATTCTTCAGATTATCATTTTTTCATTTGCTTTCCAGCAGTCTGGAAATTTTGGCATTTTGTTCAAGAACATGGAGTTGAAAACATGACTTGATGAATTTGACTCTAGACCTGGTGATTTTTACCATCAAAGCATTGAGAAACTAGTAGAACATTGATAAGAATTTGTGAACAACGAGGGAAATTATTAACTTAATTTTTTTTTAATTCCTGAATAAGATTACTATAAATGGTAAAAAAAAATAGAATGAATTTATCTGACAACTGAATATATAAATTTGTATTGATAAATGTTTTTATAATTAAGGCATCATTTTCTGGTGGGTATTAATTTCTAACCAGTGCCATTAAAAAAATTAGCTTAAGGGCAAATTTAGTTACCAAACCAAAACTTTTTTCCCCCGCTTTTAATAAGTGTTAGAAATAGTAATTTTTTCATAAAAGAAATAAAGTTGGGCAAAGCAATGAAGTCTTTATATTTTCTGAAACCATTTCAATGCAACTCAAATAATAGAGTAGAAAGATACCAATGCCATGATTTTTTAATAAAGTGTGGAATATGACAAAATACCTTCCATATGAATGTTTGAATCTCATGTTTTCTAACAGAATGAGCTGAAACCATCACACTGTCTTCCAAAGAGCACTCTGATCCCAATACTTGTTCAGAATAATTATCTACAGGTAATATTCCTGAAAAAATGAGACTTCTTGGACCAGGTAACATTCTTCCACTGCTAGAAAGTTCTGTTTCTAGGCCTGTATGACCATTGAAGTTACTTTCAGAAATGGATATTAATATCAGTTTGCAGTGAGGATCAGTGAACTGTGTTGATACATTCTGGATTAAAACCATACATTGGTTCATAACTATTAAAATGAAACTGTTTGATTGGATTGATAAATCTTGGCTGCTCAAGGCCATATTGGTGGTTGGAGATTTTCTTCCAATTTAGGCTACTGCTAAAAAATACATCACAAACCATGATACCAGAATTTGTTGGCCATAATTTTGCTCTCATCAGTCATTCAAATCATTTTTGCTCCCACCTGCAGCATTTCAAATTTGTGGTCCTGTGGATATTGACTCAGAACGAGAAATCGAAGAGCCGAGTTCAAATTCCAGTTGAATTTGTTGCAGTCATATACGTGCAAATGCCCTTGGGAAAGGTATTAATCTGTCTCTTCCCTCCAGCGATGGGTCAAATAATAGGATAGATTGGATTCTATAGCCTTGGTCGGCAACCAGTCTACCACAGAAAGCAATGGCAACCTACTGTGGGATAATCTTCTGCCCAGCCAGTCATGTCTCTTTGAAGACATGATTGTCCAAAGCGTGTTTCACGTATGGCACTTAACTGACTGACTCAAGGCTGGCTTACTTGATTTCATCTATGCCATTGTTGTCATAAGAATTTAACTCAGTCTATATAACTGTATACATACACACCCATAGGCTACAAGATAGTCTGTACATTCTGACTGAATGAGATTTTTTGGGACTAACTCTTTGTGAAATCAAACCATTTTAAATCATTACAGCATTTCAGTTTCTGGAGAGGCTAGTTGGTATTAGCTGTTATATGAACTCACACACAAGTATACAACACTAAACAGAGTAGTGGTAAAGTGGGTAGTAAAAGCTGAACATTTTCCTGTATATTTTCTCTTTTATAACATTTCAACATAGACGATCATGGCTCTTCACAGTTTCTAATCATTTCTTGCCTTGAGTAACTTGAGCCATTCCATCTTTGTTTTGTGGTCATCCATTAACACTGTTGGTTACTATTTCCCTCTGCTTTAATGTCTTGTTAATGTTTCATCCTCCAAGCACTTTTTCCTCGGCTTATCTCTCAGAAATTTCAACTCTCTGTAAGTAATCAATTTGAACAAAAGTGGGAAGTGTTTTTCAGTATTTAGATATTTATACATAGATTTATTCAACCACATATTTGCCATTTATGAAACAGCTTATTGATTTCATCCTTACATAGCATATTTCTGGCTGATGAACTGGTCAAAGTGGCTTTTACAGGTTTCAAGAGAATTGAATTGAAATATATTTTCCAAACATTTTCTACCAACTCCTGGTATTTTTCACGTTCCCTTTCATTGGCGAGCAAGATATTCCCCTTCCATGTAACTAATTATTAAACTCTTTGTACTGTTTGAGTAAATAGATCTGGGTGAAGATCTGCACTTTTTGGCTTGGGATTTCAACTGTTTTTTCAAATCTGTGATCAGTTACTAATTGGTGGCTGTAGAAAGCATCTTTGGAGTATTCTTTACTTTTTCCGTCTTTTCCCTAGCTTTAACAAAACATATTAATGGCTCTCTGTGTCTTACTTTATATTTGCATGATATGATGGCTGCTGTTACTGTGTCCGCTATAGCTCTGAGGACTTGATTGTGGCACCATTGATACTGACCATCTTCTAAAGCTTTAGGGCAGCTGCTTGACCCTTAATATGTGTTGCAATGACCCTTTTCTTCCACATAGAGCACAGTCGGGTGTTTTGGTCATACCCCATAACTTTAATATATTTGGTCCTGGGTATGACAGTAAACTGCATCCAGCAGCAAGGCCTTTGATTGGGAAGTTGTGAAGAGCATGGAACCACCTCTTAATTGCTGTTGTTCCCAGGGCCACCCTGACTCGGAGTGGTAGCACCTGTTAGGGTCCCAGCTATGGGCAAATAGTGTTTTGACCCCATTTTAGGGGTTAACTATGAAAGTATAAAAATACACTTTTATAGAAAAATATACATTTTTGAAGGAAAAATATCACAAACAATACATAGTTGAAGGAAAAAATAAATTATTACCATCACACATTCTTGAAGGAAAAAAATTATTCCCAGCAAAACATTTTTTAATACAACACTAGAAGACATTTTCAGTTTTCTAAAATAAAAACAAAATGTTTTCATTAAAATCTGACTAAATCAACCTTGTTACAAGAACCGAACATTGAAAAAATAACTTAAAACCACACCTTTTTGGCATTAAATAACCCACGGAAGTTGATATGTCATTAAACAAAACTCAAAGTTTAATATTTTCTTGAAAATTTTCAGTAGGTAATTCAAGGAAATATTTGGTAGTTTTGTTTTTTTTAGAAATTCATAGTGAATTATATCTGGGCCAACAGCAATTTTTGCAAATCGTATTTCAAGCAGGTGGCCTCATCAGTGCGGGGGCTTGCACCTCTGCAGATTCTGAAGTCCCAGTTGAAAAGGTGCGCATTACATATGCAGGAAAATAATTGACAAATAAATGAACATTTGATACAACATTCTGAACATTCTCTTCATTCCCCAATTTATTTGAATAATTTTAGAAGGCACAATACTTAACTATGACTTCTAATTTCTTTTGCATTTTGCAAAGAGTAAACTTTTTTTTTAAAAATTTGACTCATCTCCATACATTTGTTGAATATATAGGTAACCTAATAGTTATCAGCACAGAAAATGCGACCAGCAAGTCAGGTTCAAATTTGGACCAAGTATATTGTAGCTTGGGGTCAAGAATGAAAGAAACTTGCTCTCAGTGCCTTTGTACTTGTCCAGAACAGGGAATTAATTTGCCTTTATCCAGTCCTTTTACTAAATTTGTCAAATCTTCCAAGAAAAATACTGCTAGAAACATAAAAATCTACTGAATTGTTACATGGTATCCATAAGAGTAATTGAGGGACAGCGGAAACAGCTCCATCAAGTATGCTGTATGCTGTGATAACATTTTTTTTTTTTTTTTAATCGTATCACCCCGAGCAAGGCAGTAATGCCACTGATGTGCAGGGGGCTACGTAATAGTGAAAAGATTGGAAAAGAGAAAAGCCAGAAACCACATCCTAAACAGGGAACAAGGGATACCACATCCTAAACAGGGAACAAGGGATACCACATCCTAAACAGGGAACAAGGGATGGGCCTCTTAACCTGTTCAATAGACATGAGTGGAGTGTGAACTGGGCGATAGATAGATCTATCTACTCCAATTGAGAAGACATGGACCAAAAGGGGTGAACAATGACAAGGTTTTGAAAAAAAAAAAGAAACTTATACTTAACATTATGAAGAGATAGCTCAAATTTCTTGGGCACATTTAAAAAAAAAGGAGGGCTTAGAAAATCTGACACTCATAAGAATAATTGAGGGATAGAGGAAAAAAAAAGCTTCAAGTATGTTGTGTGCTAAGCAAATGGATGGTGTAACAGGTTTTAGGAGAAACAAAAGACACAATTAAGAACTATGAAGACAGGAAATTGTGGAGAGTCATGATTGCCTACATACTAAGGGGACATAGTTACTATTTCATTATGTACCATGGCTTCTCCCCTCCCCACAACTTGCCTCTGTTTTGAAACGTCTTCTCAATGCAATATACATCCAAAAAAGTTGACTCTTTTTACTTCCAGTTTTTATGTTGTTTTCTTTCATCATTGAAAAGTATTTATTCTAACATTGTTCACTTAACATTTTTTTCTGACCTTTTTCTGGATAAGAAGGTAAATATTCTCTCTATTCTTGTTTATTTTTGGTTCTCTTCTTTGACTACCTCTACTGCATTCACTTTTCACAAATGCCATTGGGAAAGGCATGAATGCATATAATTTCTTATGGAAATTAACGATGATTGACGAAACTGGTTATAAACAACCAACAATTGGAAATGATTTGTTTGAACATTATTTTTGATCAATACTCATATTTAAATAGATATTCTGTTTATAATCAAACAGTAAAACAATAAATCATACTGTTTGATTACAAACAGAATATCTACTTAAATACAAGTATCGATCAAAAATAATGTTCAAACAAATTGTTTCAAATTGTTGGCTGCTTATAACCAGTTTTGTTAATTTCCATAACATGTTTACATTTGTTGACATTACGATACATCTCAGAGCAGAGACGGTTATTACGACAAATTCGAAAATTATGTTATAGGCTTAATTTGACTTCATTTAGACAGATCATCATTTGTGGTTGAGAGGTCTAAGACGTGCCAGATTACATGGAGGCTTCCCCTATGTGGATAGGGGTCGCAAGTTCGAATCCTGCTGAATGACACATTTTTGTACCAAAATTTTATCGTAAATAATCAGGGTGGTAGAAATAAATATATAATACTGTTTAATTATAAACAGAATACCTACTTAAATATGAGTATCGATCAAAAATAATGTTCAAACAAATCATTTCATATAATTTCTTTTATAGATTAGGCTCTCTAGCCTTGAGTAGAAGCCAGTCTAGGAGGTGTAGTGGAGACTTACCTCGCCGAAGCAAGAGAAGGTGGGTTGTCTGCACATATGTTTGTAGATGTCATGGAACTGAAGTGAGCTCATGCAAGGCAGTTTCTGGAATGGTGTGGCGCATGTGACATTGGTGAAAGCAAGGCTCTCACATGTGAGAAATTTCAGTTTCTTGCCCGAGACCGAAAACGCACCAAAAGAGAGCCAACTTTTGTTTCGGAAGGAGTTTGGTGTTGATGATTTGTGAAGGCTACACTGGTGTTTGAGAGACAGTGTTTTGTTTATGGTGTGTAGGGAATGGAGTCCCGAGTGAACCAGTGTTCCAGGTTCTACGTGGTGTAGCTGGGAGAATGGATCCAAGCGGTCATTAATTCCTCTACCAACTACACTTTGAGAAACAAATACTACAGGAGGACAACTACTGTGTTCAAGACAGTTAAGAAGGGAACAGAAAACCATTCCAGTATTTTTCCAATTTGCAGATAATAATAAAAAAGAACCTGTGGGGAGCCATGATCGTCTACATTCTGAAGGAATATAAAATAAATAGAATAATTTCCTTCCATTGACTTTCTTAAATATTTTGAACAGACCATTACAATTTTTATTTTTGGCTGAATGTATATTTTGATTATTTGCATACTTGTAAAATATCAAAATTTTATTGATTGATTCACTTAAAACATCCTGTTTAAAAATATTTCTTCCAAACATTTGTTACAAAATATTCTTGTATTAGATGTTGTATTTTCTAAAAGTTTTATTTTCTTACACCCATTTTTAAAATTCTTTTAAACATTCTCTTCATGAGAATTAAAATGAATCGTAAACACATAATTATATGCTCACAATAAGACTTAATGTCAAAAGGACAGGTTTTTTTCCCATGACACTACTTTTTTTAACTAACTTCACTCTTTGGCAATAAGTGATGATCAGAATTGGTATAGAAAGTAAGACATTTTTTTTGTTTTTGAGCATTTACAACAAAAATATGAAATATTACATTATTTATTTAAAAGAAGAATTTTATATTTACCAAATTCTAAAACTTGCAGTAATGATATTAACATTTCATACTTATTTTAATTTTGTTTATTTATAAAAAATATGTGAAAGAATAAAACAAAAAAAAAAAAAAAATTCATTTTCCCATAATGCAAAAGGAAGCCAGAAAGGATCTCTAGTCATGTGTGAATTTTATGATCCCACTTCTGGAAAGTAAAAGAACGTTCTCTTCTCACTTTCCAATGGCTGAGTTTGGATTTGTTTGGTAGCCATTACAAGGAAAGCCTGACATGACTGAAGGTCTCTAACTTGAGGTTGATCATTCGCTATACCTTGTATCTTTGTACTAAAACGTATCAGTAAACATTGGTATTTCATTTTCTACTCAAGTATTTGTTTTGTTTATTGTAACCCACAAATATTTAAAATCCTTTAGCAGCACAAAGTCAAACACAACCTCTACAAATTCTTATTTACTAGTCCAATAAATAATATAATGAAAATAAACAATTTAATAAATAGTGTTTATTATTTTTGTTGTCAATTCTCAAGAACAAAGAAAATATATAAATTCACTTTCATTTGTGTAGTTATTACTGGCAGTATAGCCCGGCATTGTTTGGGTGTAATGAAAGCTTTAAAACTAATCCATGGTCCTGGAACTCAGACTCTTTAGGCGTTGGCACAAAAGACTAAAAAGCAATAGTTGTTTCCAGTTAAAGCGAAACCATAGACTGAAAGAAAAATGAATGGATGTAAGTCGAATTTTGATTTCCTGGTATCGATATCAAAAAAGTTTTTTGTAGTAAACTGAATTTTGAAGGCTAAATAAGACCTCTGAGTAAATGTCATCATGGCTGAGACTAAGAACTACTATTATACCTACTTAGAACCAAACCCGAAGCAAAAACTAAAATAAAAGGGCTGAAAAAATACGGACATACAGGCAGATAAACAGACACACACAGACACACAAACACAAACATCTTGCCTTATATATATATATATATATATATTATTGATTTTCTGCACTTGTAAGAACTGCAACCATGAAACTTCTGAATATTGTTTCTTATGTCTATGAGTGTATCAAATTTGATTAAAATCGAACCGCTCCTTCTATAACCCAATTTTTTTCGATTATAGATATTTATTGGGGGTACCTTGATACAAAACCTAGCTAAGAACACTCGCAGATGCTTATAGTACAACTGTGTAAATTTTCAAGAAAATCGGTTCAGGTGATTCGGAGTCTATAAGTAATGGACACACAGACAAAGTTCCATTTATAAATAAGATTAGATTTGATTTAGATAATTCTAATCATCACTTTTTCAAACAATAGACATTAGCTGAAGGTAGTTAAAGTGGTGTCATGGGTAAAAAAAATTCCTTTTGACACTCTGTCTTATTGTGGGTATGTGAATTCATTTTTGCAAAATTAATTATAACTAAAAGATTGCTGCCATAAAAAGAATATAAGTAATTCCCCCTTAATTTGGGAGAGTATTTTGCTAGTTAATAAAATCCCTAATGCTAGCTTATATACAACATAAACTATGAATGGTTCTTTCTGTTTTGCATTGGATGATCAGGAAGATACCCACAATTGAAGGGAAACTGCCAGACTTAGTTGCACTTGTAGATTAACATTGTTGCCTAAATTCTACATTAAATCACTTTGCTTTAAAAAGGAAATAACTTTTTCTTTTTGTCTTGAATTGTAAATACTTCAGTTGGTATATTGTTTCCTAAACAACTATAATATGGTTTTAGTTAAAATTAATTGTAGTCATTGGTTACACTCAATTGTAGCATACAGTATCATATTGATTTAATTTAGATGACAGTAAATACTGAACAATCCCCTCACAATTGAAAGAGGAAGCAACAAAAGTGTAGTTATACTGATAAATATTAAGGGTGCTGGTATAGTATGGTTCTATCTAGTAATTTGTTAATTTAATTTTTCTAGTTTTGGAATTAGGTGTTTTGTGCTAATCTGTAAATTTGTTAAAGTTTATATTATTTTCTTTCTGAATGTTATCAAATGTTGCTACTTTCAATTTAAAAGATTGTTTTGTGTATATCAAGCAACTGTTTTTTAATTCCAGCATTCTCATATTTGATGGAACCAATCTCAAGTCATTCAAGATGACTTCATACAGTCAAGCTGAAATACCCCAAGGATCACGCTCTGACCAACAAGCAACAAATGTGCCCAGAAGTGGCACACATTTTGGTGTTCTCTCTCTCTCTCTCTATATATATATATATGCACTTATTTGAAAGTGCTAAAATATTCAGTTAGATAGGTGTGAGTCTGGGACTCCTGCTCTTGCAATCGTCAGAGCATGAAACCCAGGGTCACAAACTCACACCTATCTGAGTATAAACACACACACACACACACATATATATATATAACATTGATTTGTAATATTAATTTCATCATTTATAACTGTAAAAATTTCATTGAAGGTCATTGGTGCATCAAATTGTTTTTATGAACCGTGTTTTTTCAGAATGTGGAAGCCTATTGGTATTTCTGGACTAATGCAGATTTATGTTTCGGATCATTGTCAAAGTGATGAATGTTAATTTTCCTGTTCGTACTTTTCTCATGTCAATAATTTTGGACAAAGAACTTTTTATCTAACTGAGTCATGTCTTTAAATAGCCTCATCAGATCAAGACTTCAATATGGATATCATGCATGCTGCCAAACTTGTTCAGAAATATCTAAACTCTCAACCATATACAACTGCTTTCTCAAATCAATGGTTAAAAATAGCTTCAAGCAAATGAATTCTGTAGGTCTTAGTGAGGACCATCCTTCATTGAATCTTGTGGACTGGCACTACAGAATCATAAACAAAGAACTGTATCAAATAACAGGAACCTTACACTTAAGAATTTTCAACAGCAGCAACAACTAAAATGGATAGCTCATGTAAATTGAAGAGCAAATGATATAAAGATAATGATGTTCGACATTACATCAAATTAAAGGTTAGGAAGTAAACTCCCATCAGTAATAGAAAGAGCAGTAACTGTTAGTAGGTTTGAGAAACTTATTTTTCTGACAAATAAATTTTATAAATTTCAACTGAAAGTACCTCTAGCTGTTTGATCAATGAATGTTTCCTTTTGACAAAACAGCAAATATAACTATTATTATGGTAACAGAAATAACTGTTACCACCTAAAAAAAAAAAATTCAGCTACAATAAGATTTACAATGCCTTTCTCCATAAACTAAAAAGGTACTAATTCTGTGCCAATGAATTCAGTCAGTAGTATAATTGTTTTTTTCCAAATACTGGATTATGAACTTGCAGTGAGTATCAATAAAAATAAATAAAAAGAATTCAAATTAAAACAAGGAATTTTCACTTTCCTTTAAAACTCTTATCTCATATATATATATATATATATATGTAAATTAACCTAGTGAGCCAACAAACCCAGCAAGGTTTCACCTAAACGGATCTTCAGTGAAGGTTGGCTCTGTTTAGGTGAAACCTTAGTGGGTTTGTTGGCTCACTAGGTTAATTTACTTATTCTGCTCTGCTTATGTATTGAGTGCTTTTTTGTTATTGATTACTAGTCTCAGGTTTTTTCTTTGGGCTACATACTGATTCGGTCCAAATTGCTTTGGCTGATGATCATGTGCTTAGCTCTTTCTTTTTTACAACCATTTTTTCCTTCTGTGTATACGCGCGGAGGGTTTTTCGAAATGAGTATAGTGATAAGTTTGCATTTTTATATATATATATATACATACATACATACACACACTTCTCTCATTCTGAGAAAGCAATCCTTGTTAGGAAATAAAATAATTTTCTAATCAAAAAATTGACACAAAGTGACTTCTTAATGTGAGCAGAAATCAAAGTTCCTACCATAAACTCTGAGTCTATTCAAAAGGATATAAACAGACTTGACTTAGCCAGTGGAAAAAAAGACAACAGAAGATGAAATAAAAGAATGTTACCCAGTAAAAACCAACCATGCATAAAGAAGCAGTTAAGAGGTCATCTGTTACTGACATTTCCACCCTGTTCAGAGCTGATAAACACAAACTGATATTGACCTAATTTCCAAGATTAGTACTATCCTTATTGTGATCTTACTTCAAAACAACATAAATAGAATATTTACATTATTCGGACTATTGTCCTCATCTTTGTTGCCATTTGTACAATGTTTCAGCCATTGTATACTCCGGCCTTCTTCAGATGTTAAGAATTTTGAACCAAATCCTTTATTATGATCCCTGGGGTATATCATTCTCATTTCTTGTGCAAAGCCTCTTTGGTAGTCATGAGTTATCTCCCTCTAACCTGACTGTGTTAATTGTTTACCACTGCTTTAGCCTGATATTGAGCCACATGGCACAGTGGATGTAGATGTTGGTTAGTTTCCAGTGACTTAACCCAAAGAGTTGTGAGTTCAATACCAGGCTACAGCAACCAACCTTCTGAGTTCAACATCCAAACTCTGACTTGTTCCCTAACAGTCAATCATAAAAGAAGACGTTCTCTAAATGTTTCTCATGTCTTTTATTGCCAACTGTTTTTTTTTTTTTTACATGTGCTACTAGATTGGCAACTAGGTCCCATCCTTATACCATCAAAATAGTTAAATGTAACTGCTTTTTCTACTCTAACAGTTTTTTTCTTGCTTTTCCTATTTGTGGAACTCCCTTCCATATTTTAGTGCACTTAGTTTTATTAAAACAAAAAAACCTAGTAAACAGTTTATCCTGGCTAACCTTCAAAGCATGATTCTTTCATGTTCATGGCTCTAAAAATGATATGCACATTCTTTTCTACATGAGATGATTAGGATAATGTGGCAGACACAATACATTTTTATTGTGTTTCTTTCTGAAGGAAAGATATAAAGACTATCTACTTATTGGCTCAATTCAGCAGCAGTAGAAATAATCAACAGGGTACAACTGGGTGTCCCTGAGGTTATAACACCCTCTTTTCCATTTCTCACTTTCAGTAGCTTGCCCTTTGAGACTGCTACCAAAGGGGCTACACTGCAACCCTTGATGCAGAAGACGAGGTCTATCTTGGCAGCTTGATGTTAGGTTTCCTGTTTCTACTCTAGGAAATTGCAGAGAGGTCTCTCTTCAATACACTCACCAAAGGAAACTATGCACAAAGCTAGCTGCAAAGACAAGACTTGTCCTAGCATTTTTACATTTATTTTCTGTGGGAGGAATGAGGAATCCAATGGAGAAATTTCTCACAACACTCAAGAACATTAACTGGGAAAAACCACTTTTTCCCCACAAATTGTGCACTTCCTTTTCAACCGAATAAAAAATGTTTGAACAGTCTTATTCAAGCATTTGGGTTTTTGGTTCATTCCATTCATGCTGCCAAGCACAAACACACACACACACATGACCAGGAAGTTTCTATAACACATGTGTAAGATAGACACATACCAGGAAGCAAAACAATATTTTTTATTCCTAAAAATATAAAATCTTTTTAAGTCAGAAGCTTATGTAAAATAACTAAGCTGAAAATTAGAAAAATATTCTTTTTAAAGTTACATACAAATAAACATATTTTTAAACTTTTCTATGAAGAACACAAAATGTCACAGACAAGAGAATAAAAATGTTATACTTTTGTGGATCAATAAAAGGGTCTTGTTTGACATTTATGAAAGATTACAAATCTTAAAGAGATTTGATGAATTTACGGGATGAGTGTGAGGAACAAGAAGACTTACCTCCAGCAAAGCGAATTTGCTTGGCATGTCAGGTCTTGTTGAAAGATCGTGACAACCATTAAAAGTGAAATGGATTATTCCAACTTCCATAGATGTACAATGAAAAAAATAAGAATTCAAACCAAGTTGAATTTATAAAATAACAAGACCCATGCAAGTGAGAATTAAGCATCATATGCAAATAGTGCCCTCCCTAAAAGCAGGCATAAAATGCGCGTCTACGAAGTAGACAGGAGGAAAAACGAAAAAACTTTGGTTGTTGTGATGTTGAATGAACAAAGGAAGGAAAACTGAAGAGTGTTTATTAAAACCAAGTGCTTCGATTAATTTCAGGCATGCAAATGGCTGGCGACCTAAATTAACTACAATGAGGAGTTACCATTTTCAAATTGAACTTAGCAATAAAAACATATCCCTTGATATAGACCGTGAAGCTACTGTGATCTACTCCGAGTAGATTTAATAAAAGATTTATTTACTCATATCAAGAGATACCTCAAGAAGGCAAGAAAGTACCATAGCTAAAACATTGTGATCTTAAATCTGATTGTAAACAATATCTCCAGGAAAGTGGAAAGTTCAGCATCCAAAACAAAGAAGCTCATCTTGCGGTTTCACGGTTTTCTCTTTTCCAATCTTTTCACTCTTTTTTAAAAATTTTTTTCAATTGGAGTAGATAGACTAAACTATCGCCCGGTTCACACTCCACCCACGTCTATTGAACAGGTGAAGAGGCTCATCCCTTGTTTCCTGGTTAGGATGTGGTTTCCGGCTTTCTCTTTTCCAATCTTTTTACTCTTATGTAGCCCCCTGCGCATCAGTGGCGTTATCGCCTTGCTTGGGGTGATATGATTAAAAAAAAATATATGATTGTGATTTATTAAGTTTAATGTACTAATTGAATTTCAGAACAATATAAACTTTGAAACAAAGGATCATTTTGGTATCATCTGACTCGGTGTTCTGGCTTCAAGACAGCAATGCTATGTTCACTTCATTTGAATTTGCTTCTGTGTCAACCACAATTCTTATTTTGTAAACATTTTGTCTTATTACGGATAATTTTCCTTGCAGAAATAGTTTGTTTGCTTGATATTATTTTTTTTGTTCTGTTCATTTTTCCTTCTTTCTATAGCTAATTATGAACTTTGTAAGTTCTATTTGTTGGGCAGTTCTGCCATTTACACTCACTCTACAGTATATATATGATGTTATCAGGGATATATATATATATATATATATATATAAATTCAGTGTTGGTACAACCAACAGAAATTCAGCCAGGTGACCCAAAAAAAACCTCAATGAAAGAGAAAAAAATTACAATGAATATAGTAAAAATCAAGAAAAAAGCCTCCACAATAAAATGGAAAAAATGAAACAACCTATTAAAAAAAAAAAATCAAATCAAATAGTAACCAAAACATGGCTTATGGCCACATAATGTTGAAACACTAGTTCCCATACATTGACTGACATTAAGCAATGTCAAGCCTGGTCAGTACTTAGATGGGAGGCCACTTGGGAATAACAGATGTTGACTGCTTGGATGTGTGGGTGGTGTAATAAATAATGGCTCTGAATTGTTAATTAGAGAACTGAGTTCACTTTGTTAAATCATTTACTGACAAATATCTTTAGAAAAGATAGAAATCCACTTCTTCTACCCAAAGTATGGGGTAATTTATATAACTATTTATATAACTATTTATATAACTATTTATATAACTATTTATATAACTATTTATATAACTATTTATTACTCTTGAACTAATTATGTGAAGTGGCAGTGTCTGTTATGACAATGTTGGATTGTTCAAAGATGTTTTCAAATTTTGGAGGAGAAAAACCAACTTTTCTTTTCATCATTTCATCCCAAGCAAGGCAATAAAGTTACTAAGATGCAAGTATTACTGAGTGTTTAAAAAATATCCTAAAAATCAAAATGCTGTTAAGAAAATAATGATTGACATAGCAGTTAAATTTTTAACAAAAAAATTAGTTACATTTGTCTATTTCAAATTTAAAATGATGCAAATCTAGTCAGTCAATCAGTTAAATGCCATACGTGAAAACACACTTGGTCGATCATGTCTCAAAAGAGACATGACTGACTGGGCAGAAGATTATCCCGCAGTAGGTTGCTATTGCTTTCTGCAGTAAGTTGGTTGCCAGCCAAGGCTATAGAACCCAATCTGTCCTGTTATTTAACTCATAACTGGAGAGAAGAGATGGACTAATACCTTTCCCAAGGGTATTTGCGCATAAGTGAATGCAATGAATTCAACTGGAATTTGAATTCGGCTCCCTGATTTCTTGTTCCAAGCCGATATCCACTGCACCACAACGCAAATCTAGTACTACACCTAAATTCATAAAGTCTAAGTACCATAGAGGAAAGTTCATCAGAAAAATTATCATGAAAGTTTCTATAGAAAAGGCATTAAGGAAATACATTAGGAAAGTGACTGAATGTAAGATGCCAGGTCAAGACCAATAACATTGCAGATTCTTCTTTGGATTTCATCAAGAATCTTTAAATGTATAGCAGAAGCACCAGATCAGATGTAGTAGCAAGGAAGAATTGATAGCCTTATAGGTATGTAAAATAGACAATTTTCTCTCTTGAATCTAACACAGCACTGAAGTCACTTTGTTGCTATTTAAAGTAATAAAAATATTTAAATTTAAATTAAATCTTACTCTTGATATTGTAGCAGATATGGTGCTAAAGGATTGAAATGAATGAGGTTGCTGCTGGATACCAATTTGTAGCAGGAACCTGAACTCCTAATGAGTACAGAGATCTCATCCTGGCCTCCTGCTGTTCATGATTTTGGCCTGTATATGGACAGCCTAGGTATATGATGGTCCTGGGCATGACAGTAAACTGCATCTGGCAGCAAGGCCTCTGATGGGAAGGTTGTGAGGAGCATGGAACCACCTCTTAATTGCTGTTATCCCCAGGTCTACCCTGACCCAGAGTGGTAGCACCTGTTAGGGTCTCAGCTATAGGCAAATAGTTAACCCCCAAACTGGGATTAAAATGCCATGAAAATATAAAAATGCTTTTACAGAAATATATATACATAAAAATAAACTTTTATAGAAAAATATACATTTTTGAAGAAAAAAATTCTCAGCAAAACATTTTTGAATACAAAACTAGAATACATTTTCAGTTTTCTAAAATAAAAAAGAATAAAAACAAAATTTTTGTTAAAATCTGACTAAATTAACCTTCTCACTATAACCAAACATTAAAAATAAATACCTTAAAACCCCACCTTTTGGCATTAAATGATCCACAGAGGTTGGTATGCTGTTAAACAAAACTCACTCACTCAAGGTATATGTGCTTTCACAAAGTGACTGGTATACCAGCTAAAAGGGTTAAGAATTGTGACAAAGAGGTTGATAATTAAAAAAAAAAAAAATGAATTTCAAGGATATATTTTTAAGTAAAGAACCAGGGCTGGCAACTCGGGCACTCATCTGGGGCTCTATTATGTTTTGTTTGGGATTTTTCAAAACTTAAAGCTTTTAAAAACATACTTTTGGTTGTCCATGACTCAAGACAGATTAAATTCTTTGGCTATCTTTTCAATAAAAAATGATCTTGTAAAGAAGATAGAAAGTGCCATGAATAGATTTGCAGATCTGAGGCCTAGAAAAATGTTTTATGTAGGATAATGAATGTTTTCTTTAGTTTGTATGAAGCTGTATTTTGTAATAAATTCATTATTCTACATTTTCATTTTTTCTCTTTGTAAAAATTAAAAAAAAAAAGTTACTTGTAAGGGGGTCAAAGTTCAGCTTGCCTGGTATGCCACCAACCCCAGAACCATTACTGTAAAGAACAACATAGTGCACAAAGCAAAGAAAGCAAATTATATTTAGATTTATATATCAGTCAGTTAAGTGACATACGTGATACATGGTTGGGCAGTCATGTCTCTTTTGATTCATGACTGACTAGGCAGAAGATTTTCCCACAGTAGGTTACCATTCCTTTCTGTGGTAGACTGGTTGCCAACCAAGGCTATAGAACACAACCTGTCCTGCTATTGAACCTATAGCTGGGAGGATAAGAGATGGATTCATACCTTTCCCAACGTTATTTGAACTTAAGTGAATGCAACAAATTCAACTGGAACTAAAACTCAGCTCTCCACTTTCTCATTCCAGTATCCACTGCATCACTATACACGCACATATATATATATATATATATATATATATATATATATATAAGCATGCAGTGTGGGTATAGAAGAATCCAAAGGAGTATCCTGTACATGACAGTGGTAGGATAACTCTCTAAAAGAGCTCTAAACATATATGCATATAAATACATATAGAGCAAATATAAAAAATTAAGGCAGACATGTTATTTCATAATAAAGACGGAAGCTGATGATGGTTCCCCTGAAATAGTCCCATACTTCCGATTCACCATGAAATAATGTGTCTGCCTTAATTTTTCTTATATATATATATAGCTCAAAAGTTAAATGGGAGGAAAAACATTTACAGGCTTTGCTGTTAGAAAATGTGTTTGTATGTGTGTGATGTGCCACATAGGTGGATGAAATTAAGAGGTCTCAGAGAACAGTCTCCTCAGATGAAAAACTGGACACAGCTGTCACCTACTGTATCCACTTTCTGAGTGAGTCAAAAAGAGAAAGAAACGATATAGTTTCACAATTCTTAATAGTCTACACCTAGTAGACTTGGGAGTGTTTTAACAGAGGACAGAAAGTGCAACACTAAAATCCAAATGTAAACTTGGATAGTTAAAGATGCCTCCCAAAAGCTAAGCAAGGTATTGAGAAATAAGAAAAACTTTGTTAGAAACAAAGAAAAGAATACGGAATTGTTATGCAATATCTTTCCTCATATATGATAGTGAATGCTAGACAATCTAAAAAATGAAGAGATTTTAAGCAACAGAAATGTGGTTCTACAGAAAGATGCTGAAAATACCATGTGTGCAATGACAAAATTTTGGAGAAACTAAAAAAAAGAAACTTATATTTAAGTATTGATGTGTGTTATGGTGCAATGGATATTGGCTCAGAATGAGAAACTGAAGAGCTGAGTTCAAATTTCAGTTGAATTCATTGCATTCACTTATGGACAAATACCCTTGGGTAAGGTATGAATCCATTTCTCCTCCCTCCATCTATGGGTTCAATTGCAGGACAGATTGGGTTTTATAGTTTTGGTTGTTCTGCAGTAGAAAGAAATAGCAATCTACTACGGGAAAATTTTCTGCCTAATCAGTCACGTCTCGAAAGGAACACGGTCACCTAAGCATGTATCATGTATTGCACTGACTGATATTTAATACTAGGAAGAGACATTAAACATTTCTAGAGTACATAATGAGAAAAGAGGGCTTGGAAAATCTGATACTCACAGGACAAATGCAAGGCAAGAGGACAAAGGAAAACAATGGATAACATACTTAGTAAGCTTGAGTAAATGGATAGCAGAACAGGGTTTAGAAGAAACAAAAAACAAAATTTATTAAGAGCTACAAAGAACAAGAATTTGGGGAGAGCCATTATTACCTACATTCTGAAGGACATGGTATGTGAAGAAGCGGATGTCTTGGTAAAAAAGGTGGGATAATTCACACAATATTGTAGCTTATATGAACAGTTTGTCTTATATTATTGTTAGTAAACAAATCATTTTTTTTTTTTTTTGTAGGTGAAAAGAATAATAAACTTTTTTTTTTTTATCAGAAATATTTGTGCTGAGTAAACAGAATTGTAAACACAAAGTGAAATGCTGTAACATTTAAATAGACTGAAATTGCATCTCCTTATCAGACACTGTTTTTTTTTTTTATTATATTTTCGTTATTAACCAGATGAAATCATCCAGAAATCGATTTATTTTATCACAAACAGTTTTTCTTCCAGCATAACATGAGGTCAGCATTTTTCCCTTCCCATTTTAACAATTTTGTTTCTTACGTCCATAAAAAAAAAAACTCCTTTATCAAATTGGAAAAAATCTTGACTGGAATGCTGTCTGTTCAAGTAGCATATCTATTTCAAATGTATAAGCTTTTGTCATGTAGGATTATTTTTAAAGTTGGTTGTGGGAACTTTTTATAATAATGGTGATTTTTTTTTTTTTTTTTTTTAAGAATGGCATATCTAACTGCAATATTTTCAAAAAACAAAACCTTAACATAAAATAATGTTTAAGTGAAGTTTTATATTTGGGAAGGAAAAATAACATTAATAACAAAGAACAAGGTTTTATAAGCACTTTATTGACTGTTAATAATAATTTTTATGCATTTCCTTATGAAAATAATGGATTTTTTTTTAAAGTAATATACAATTTTTGTTAATTAATTCAACAAATTCAGTATTATCAAAAAATTAAAAACAAATAAAATTGGTAATTAATATTTTTATACTGTAGAATAACAAACATGCAGATTATGTTTCATGAAATTTTAGGCTGATGATCACTTGTGTAACTGCTGTAATTGATAACAGGAAAATCAGCTAAAATCTAAGAAATTGTCTGAAATTATGAAGTATGTAATTTGAGAAAAATTAGCACGATATTAACATATCTCTTTTTATTACCTCTACCTTAAGGTGGTGGTATTGTTTTTGTTTGGGTTTATTTGTTTGTCATTCCAGGGTCAAGATATCTCAAAACCCCCTGAATGGATTCTGAGGAAATTTTCAGGGATTATTGGCCTCATGACTGGCAAGAACTGATTAAATTTTGTGTTAGATCTGATACGGGATAAAGTATCTGGGTTATTTTCCCTTTTTTTTTTTTTTAAAATGATACTTTTTTTAATGTTTCACAAGCTAAATACTAAATTACCTCCCCTAGATTCATTTACATCATTATGTTTTTGAACACACTATTTGTTCCACGTTAAAATTTACAATATAAATTTAACATTTATTATACAAAAGCAAAAAAAAAAAAAACACAAACCAATGAGGCAAAATACCACTTTGAGATATTAAAAAGTAAATACTAACTTTTCCACAATATTTACAGCCTTTCTTTTAATTTCACTTTATATATTTTTTGTATTTTCACATTTGAGAGAGGTCAAGGTCACTGCAGCTCTTCTCTTTTTAACAATCATGTCTGTATTGCCTTTGTGAAGGTTTGCAGTCTTTGATTGCTCTTTTTAGTCATTATTTATTGATATTATTATTGTACTGAAGATGAGTTGAAATGTTTCTGTTAAAAAAAAACTACATTTAGAGGGTAAAATTATTATCTGTCTAAAATATTGCAGGTTCATTACAGAAAATTATGAGAATCATATATTGGGTTGTCTGGAAAATTCATGCTGATTGAAAGTTCATGTTCCAACATGTTAGAATACGTCATTTATTGATAGATATAATTATCTTACATATCTGATTAGAGCACACTGTAAATTATCTCTTGAGAAAGAAAGTTGAAAATTACTTAATTCATGTCAATTTTTGCATCCTTATAAAAATAGAACGTTATAAGGTGCATTTTAGACACTTGATGCTTTTTATTACTGTAAAGACAAAAAATACTTTGCCAGTAACAAAAAAGATATGCGTTGTGTATAGTGAAGGTGCTGTAGCAGAGAGAACTGGTTTGCTAAGTTTAGAGTTGGTGAATATAACCTTATTGGTAAAGAACATTCAGGAAGACCCCCACCCCCATTACAAGACATTGAGAATAACCCACATTGTACAAAGTGAGAATTAACCGAAATACTAAATTTATCAAAATCCATCATCTGTAAGCACTTAGATTATGTAGTATCCAAACTTCACTGAGTTAAAAGAATCTTTTTGATTGCATTTCTAATAAATGCGATGAAAATGCACCCCTTTTTGAAGCATATTGTGATGGGTGATGAGAAATGGATTTTTTTACAATTTTCAACAAAAAGATCCTGGGGATAAATGACATGAGCCAACTTTAAACCCCCCCCAATGGCAGGTCTTTGTCCTAAGAAAGTCATGCTGTGCATCTGGTGGAATTGGGAAAGAATTCTGTATGGTGAGCTTCTGAAAAGTAACCAGTCAATTGATTCTGAATAGTACTTCTTGCAATTGAACAAATTAAAGGCAATACTTCAAGAAAAAAGTCTAGAATTGGTGATCAGGAAAGGTTTTGTGCTCTATCAGGATAATACCAGACCTCTCATTTCTTTTGTGACCTGGTAAAAATTGTTGCAGCTTGGATGGGATGTGTTACTCCTCCTGCCATATTTACCAGATTTTTATTTATTCAGGTCCTTGCAAAATAATCTCAATGGCAAAAAATAAATTAAGTAATCATTAATAATGATATAAAAATTTACTATGAGTTCTTTACCAATAAAATACTAAAATTCTGGGAAGACGGAATATTTAAGTTGAAGTCAAAATAGAGAAATATTGTGCAACAAAATGGATCATATTTAGTTGAATAAATATTTAATGGCATAATTCTGTTCAGTGTTTTAATTCCATTAAAAATTGGTATATCTATTCTGGACAAACAGATGCATATAATCAGAAAGAGTAGAAATTTCTAGTACATATGAGAAAAGAGGGCTTGGTGAAGTTGACACTCACAGAAAGTATAAGAGGGAAATGAAAGGTATTGAGATGGTAGAAAAGACTGGAATGGATAGTGATAATACAAACCTTAGTGAGAGCCACAAAGGATAAGAAGTTGTGGAGAGCCGTTACTGCTTACAACCTAAAGGGACATAGTACATAGAAGTTTTTTTTTATAAGCAAATAGTAGGTTTTCTTCATAATAAAGTCAATTGGGAATGTATCTAGTTTTATGTTTAGCCCCTTGTTTAACCATAAACCTATGCAATGCATATCTAGTTATATCAGTTCATACGTAAATTATTAAGTCTATAGCCTAAATTTATTTCCCATGATAAATATATTTTTCTGCAATGCTTTCAGTGTATTTAAATTGGATTCAGTATTATGCAGAGAAACCTGATAAAAATTCAAGGAATAAATCCATCAGGCTGCAGACTTGATCTGCCTTTGTTATAAATGCATTTATATTAGTATGAAACAAACAAAACACGTACCACCAGAGATGTAAAAGAAAACAATTGTTAAAATAAAAATGTCTTTCTGTGAGCAAGGGAAGGGAGTTGGTAGGACACACAGTGTAGAAAAGTATTGGTTGAATCTAGTGACTTTGCCGAAAGCATTGTAAATTCAATGCCTGTCTACAGCAGAGCTGAACAAAAACTTCAACAGCTGAGTTACAAGGAGGACAACTGACAATGAGATATCTGGAAGAGGCATGGTATGTGGAACTAGAACAATCTACTCTGGTGGATGAAATAAAGGGCTTGGTTCAAAATTTCAAATGAAAAGAAGGCTAGAGTGTACAATGGTCGAAACACTGTGAATATGGCAACAAAGATGAAGATAACAGTCCAAACAATGTAAATAGTGTAAGTAATATTTTAACTACTTCTAAATTTAAATGTTAGGTTTTTAGAGAAACTCTAGTGTAACAAAAATTTGAAATTTTCAAGTTATGTTTAGTATTTGTTTTGAGGTGTATAAATATGAGATCTGATAATAAGTGTAATAGACAAGCATTTCGATGCAAAACTTTTTAGAGTTGGTCATTCAGACACGTCCATTGAATTTTTGTTGATTTATTGAATATGCTCTATATTCTAAAAATAGCCTTTCTAGCCAAAGAAAAACTAATTAAAAATCTTTTAAAATTACATCATTATATACTTTAAATATCTTTTAAATTGTAGCATATGAGTTCACTTCAGAATGTTACCAGTGTCAATAAGTGGTAGGATAATTATTTATAAGAAAATTTGGGAATTAAATGAACTCAAGGGTTTAAATAGGTAATATATTTTTTATTTATTTTCTTTAGAGTGATGAATGACTTTTGATATTCAGTGTAGCAAAAGGTTTGTTAATAAGGTGGATATTGATAGCAGTGAGGAGAAATGACCGTTTGTGGTTGTTTTGAAGTAAGACCATGGTAAGGATAGTAGTAATCTCATAAATTATCCTAGTATTAATCTGCTTTGTCTTTTCAGCTCTTAACAGGGCAGAAATGTTAGTAGCAAATGACCTCTTGACTGCATTTACAGGTGTTACGCATTGTTGTATTCTTTTGTTTCACCTTCTCCTGGTGTTGTTCTGGTCCTTCTCTTCTTCTGACCTTGAGGTGTCAAGTTTTTACATCCTTTTTAATAGGCTTGAAAATTTGTCATGAACACTGAAAAGTCTCTTTGTGTCAATTTTTTTGATTGGTCAAATTATTTTATTTTTCAGCATTTCTTTCTAATCTTTTTTTATCATAGAAATTATGCATGAGGCCTCTCTGATTTTTTGCTATTTTTTCCAGTCACAGCTAAGTAGGCTTGGCTCATGCAAACTTTGGTGTTTTTGGCCCGGTTCAGTCTTTTCCTCTTTTTATTTCAGGATTACCTTCTTGGGGTGTTGGGGGGGAGAGAGAGAAGGATTTTTATAATCATTTCACCCCAAGCAAGGCAGAAATGCCACTGGTGTGCTAGGGGTTACAGTGAGAGAATAAAAAAGGTACAGGTAATGTCAAAGAAAAGATAAGTCATGGATGGGAATCAAGTACATAAAAGATGGTAATTGACATTGCATTTAAGCTTTTAGAGGAAGCAAGCAAATGGAAGTGAGCTCCACAAACAGAAAGTGTGAGAAAAAAAACTTTTAGTGTAGAAGAGGTGGTTACATTTAACTATTCTGACAGTAAAAAAAGTGGGACCTTGATGCCAATCTAGTAGCATGAATAAATACATGTGGTCAGGATACCAGGAAAAAAGCTCGTCAGAGCAGTTGTCATGAAAATACTTGTAGAAAAGACAAAGGGAAGCCGTATAATGTTGGTGAGATAGTGACTGAAGTCGAGATGCCAAGTCAGGACTGATTATATTGCAGATCCTTATTTGGAGGTGACCGCTTGGGAATACCAGGTGCTGTAAGCGTATAGTGACGGATGTGTGTTGTGGTACAGTGGATATTGGCTTGGAAAGAGAAATCGGTGAGCCGAGTTGAAATTCCAGTTGAATACCTTGCATTCACTTAAGCACTGGTATCCTTGGGAAAGGTATTAATCCGTCCCTTTCCTCCAGTTATGGGTTAAATAACAAGGGTAGGACTTGGGGACCCTGCCCTTAAAAAACAAATCCCAATGAATTTTGATACTCAAAAAAGAAAAATGTATTACTAGACACAAAACTTATATAAAAAACAATAAACTGTTGAAAGAAAAAGGTATTACCAGCAATAAATAAAGTTTAGTTAGCAATAAATGACCTGCTGAGGTTGATTTGCCATAAAAACAAAACAATCAACCAACCAACCTTATTTGAATTTTGTCGAGAACCTCAAGATGAATAGCAGGAGCACCCGACCAGATATGGTAGCTGCATTCAATGCACGGATGAATGATTTATAGATTTGTAAACGTGCAAAATGGATTCTGACAAGAAAAACTTCCTGGCCTGACATAGTGAACTGACCTTCCTAGAAGTAGAGGCAGTTATGGATTTAATGTAGTCATTTCATTTGAAGCCATTTGAGAGAGTGAGGCCAAGGAAAGTGCAAACACTTTATTTTAATTTGAATTCTTCTGATTTTTGTTTATACATTTTACTTTTGTCCTGATCACTACAAAACTATACCAGCAAGAAAGTATATATTTTTTTTATATGACCAATATCTTCATTTTCAGATATTTTGATTTATAGGATTATACAAAATTTATTGATTAAAATAGTATATAAAAAATTTCAGAGTCATGTCAAAACATCCTGTAAAAATAAGGATCAATATATATTTTAAAACAGCAACCTCCAGGAATGAAAGAAATGACAAAAATGAAATTAAAAAAAAAAAAGATTAAAAAATTACTGAAGTAGTAGGAAATGAATTACAAGATTTAATAATTTTCAACTAATTGTCATTAGTTTGAATAAATAAAAAAAATAACCAACTTTGTATCTATTGAAACCATAACTAGGAGACTTTCAAACAAGTTTTTGTCATTCAAAAATTTTTAAAAAAATTCCAGCACATTTATATATATATATCTATGTTGAGAAAACCCAAAATAGTAAGGGAAGCTGCTAGGAATCAAAAGATTCACCAACCAAAGAAATGATAATTATAAGTTATTGTTTTTTATTTCATTATCTCCTGTAAAATGTGAGTAATGATATTGATTAAATATATGAATCTTCTATCAGATAGATGTCTATTTCTACAAAGATCGCAAATGATAAGACTATTAATGAGAGAACATTCAGTTTTCAGTAGAAAAGTTCAAGTAATTTCCAACAGTTTTCTCATTGAAGTGCAATCTTATTTTCAGAATTTGAGTGTAACATGAATATACAATCCATTACTAAAGATATTGGTAAAATGGTCAGTTCCTTGTGTGGCTGCAGTAAGTATATGACTCTTCACAACTTCCTATACTTTGTAGTTCTCAGTAATTTTTGTCTTTTTACCATCGCTCCTACTCGTTGTTTTTCCATCAGTCACCATCGCTCCTACTCGTTGTTTTTCCATCAGTCACCATCGCTCCTACTCGTTGTTTTTCCATCAGTCACCATCGCTCCTACTCGTTGTTTTTCCATCAGTCACCATCGCTCCTACTGCGTTGTTTTCCATCAGTCACCATCGCTCCTACTCGTTGTTTTTCCATCAGTCACCATCGCTCCTACTCGTTGTTTTTCCATCAGTCACCATCGCTCCTACTCGTTGTTTTTCCATCAGTCACCATACGCTCCTACTCGTTGTTTTCCATCAGTCACCATCGCTCCTACTCGTTGTTTTTCCATCAGTCACCATCGCTCCTACTCGTTGTTTTTCCATCAGTCACCATCGCTCCTACTCGTTGTTTTCCATCAGTCACCATCGCTCCTACTCGTTGTTTTTCCATCCAGTCACCATCGCTCCTACTCGTTGTTTTTCCATCAGTCTACATCGCTCCTACTCGTTGTTTTTCCATCCAGTCACCATCGCTCCTACTCGTTGTTTTCCATCGTGCCGCCGCTCCTACTCGTTGTTTTTCCATCAGTCACCATCGCTCCTACTCGTTGTTTTTCCATCAGTCACCATACGCTCCTACTCGTTGTTTTTCCATCAGTCACCATCGCTCCTACTCGTTGTTTTTCCATCAGTCACCATCGCTCCTACTCGTTGTTTTTCCATCAGTCACCATCGCTCCTACTCGTTGTTTTTCCATCAGTCACCATCGCTCCTACTCGTTGTTTTTCCATCAGTCACCATCGCTCCTACTCGTTGTTTTTCCATCAGTCACCATCGCTCCTACTCGTTGTTTTTCCATCAGTCACCATCGCTCCCTACTCGTTGTTTTTCCATCAGTCACCATCGCTCCTACTCGTTGTTTTTCCATCAGTCACCATCGCTCCTACTCGTTGTTTTTCCATCAGTCACCATCGCTCCTACTCGTTGTTTTTCCATCAGTCACCATCGCTCCTACTCGTTGTTTTTCCATCAGTCACCATCGCTCCTACTCGTTGTTTTCCATCAGTCACCATCGCTCCTACTCGTTGTTTTTCCATCAGTCACCATCGCTCCTACTCGTTGTTTTTCCATCAGTCACCATCGCTCCTACTCGTTGTTTTTCCATCAGTCACCATCGCTCCTACTCGTTGTTTTTCCATCAGTCACCATCGCTCCTACTCGTTGTTTTTCCATCAGTCACCATCGCTCCTACTCGTTGTTTTTCCATCAGTCACCATCGCTCCTACTCGTTGTTTTCCATCAGTCACCATCGCTCCTACTCGTTGTTTTTCCATCAGTCACCATCGCTCCTACTCGTTGTTTTTCCATCAGTCACCATCGCTCCTACTCGTTGTTTTTCCATCAGTCACCATCGCTCCTACTCGTTGTTTTTCCATCAGTCACCATCGCTCCTACTCGTTGTTTTTCCATCAGTCACCATCGCTCCTACTCGTTGTTTTTCCATCAGTCACCATCGCTCCTACTCGTTGTTTTTCCATCAGTCACCATCGCTCCTACTCGTTGTTTTTCCATCAGTCACCATCGCTCCTACTCGTTGTTTTTCCATCAGTCACCATCGCTCCTACTCGTTGTTTTTCCATCAGTCACCATCGCTCCTACTCGTTGTTTTCCATCAGTCACCATCGCTCCTACTCCTTGTTTTCCATCATTCACTCACATAAGCAGCTTCCCCCACCTCCTCCTTTATTATGTATTGCAGAAATTTTAACTGATACTTTGTGCTGCTACGTATAAGGGTTCTTTAAGTTTTTATTTTCCTTAAAATTTTCTAATTACTCACATATTCAAGTCCATATTATTCTCAGCATCCTTCTAAAGAACAACATTTCTATTCTATCAAGTCTCATCTTTATCATTAAGAAAATAGTCCAACATTCACTGCCATTTGAGAAAATTAATATTACATATCAGCTCAGTTGTTTCTTTGTTTGTAATGAAATCGACTCATCTCTTAGTAATTTTTTTTTAGTATTCGGAAGGCATGTTTTGGCTATTCCAGTTCACATTTGGATTTCAGTGTCACATTTTCCATCCTCTGTTAAAAAACTTTTAGGCATCTAAACATAGTGTAATGGCTAGCAAGCTTGTCTTGCTAGAACCTATTACAATTGATTAGTCTGTTAAAATACTTCTCAGTCTTAAGTGATATAATAATTAATGGTAATTCATCTTCTAAAAGAATCTAACAGAAAAAGATTATCTATAATATTTATTATAGTTAGTCAGTTAAGTGCCATGCTTGGCTGATCATGTCTCTTTCAATCCATGACTGACTAGGCAGAAGATTTTTTTGCAGTAAGTTGTCATGTCTTTCTGTGATAGACTGGTTGCTAAGCAAGGCTATAGAACTCAATCTATCCTATTTAATCTATAGCTGGAGAGAGATGAAATGGGCTCATACTTTTTCCAAGGGTATTTGTGTGTAAGTGAATGCAATGAATTCAACAGGAATTCGGACTCATTCTGAGCTGATATGCATTGCGCCCCAAATTACAGACATTTTTAAAGTGAAATTATAGCAAGTTGGTCACACGAATGGTTACTACTGCAGTGAATAAAACCTTTTGCTGAATGGTTCATTGGATAACAACATTGATTGGATCTACCTGGCTACAGCATTGAGGGACCAAAAGTTAGAAACTTGAGTTAAAAGAAGATAACTGATACACCTGGAAGGAGAATGACTTGTGGAACTAGAACAATGTATCATGGTGAATGACATAAAGGGTTCAGTTCAAAATTCCAATCACCTAAAGAAGGTTGGAGACAACAGTTTGAACAATGTAAATAGAGTAAATAATAGTACATTTTTATAGGTCTCTGAAAAGGAAAATTACATTAGAAACAAAAATGTGCTGAATGGCAATGTAATATTGATTCTTCAATATGGCAGTGCATGCTAAACAAACTCCTCAGAAGAGACTTGAAATGTAGCTTTATAGAAAGATGCTGAGAATATGGACCAAACATGTGAGCAACAACGAAATTCTACAGACAAGGCCAACCAAAAGGACACTTCTATTTATATGTGCATTGTGGTGCAGTGAATATTAGCTGAGAATGATTGTTGCTTGTTTTGTTTTTATGGTAAATCAACCATGGGGGGGTCATTTATTGCTGGTAATACCTTTTCCTTTCAACAATTTATTGTTGTTTATATAAGTTTTCGTGTCTAGTAATACATTTTTCTTTTTGAGTATCAAGATTAATTGGGATTTGTTTTTAAGGGCAGGGTCCCCAAGTCCTACCCTTGTTATTTAACCCATAACTGGAGGGAAGGGATGAATTAATACCTTTCCCAAGGGTACCAATGCTTAAGTGAATGCAGGGTATTCAACTGGAATTCTAACTCGGCTCACTGATTTCTCTTTCCGAGCCGATATCCACTGCACCACAATGCACATCCGTCATTATACACTTACAGCAACTGATATTCCCAAGCAGTCACCCATCTAAGTACTGACCAGGCTCAACGTTGCTTAACTTTGGTGATTGAGTGAGAACCGGTGTATGATAGGCCGTAAGCCACAGCTGAGAACGAGAATTTGGAGAGCCAAGTTTGAATTTCAGTTGAATTCGTTACATTCACTTAAGCACAATTACCCTTGGGAAAGATATCAATACGTCTCTTTCTTCCAGCTATTTATTAAATAACAGGACAGATTGGGTTCTATAGCCTTGGTTGGCAATCAGTCTACTACAGAAATTAATGGCTACCTACTGTGAGAAAATCTTCTGCCCAGTCAGTCATCTCTCTTTCAAGACATGATCGCCCAAGCATGTATCACATATGGTACTTAACTGACGGATACTTAAAGGAAGAGTCAGTTGAAATTTCTAGGGCACATAATAAAGACAGAGGGTTCAGAAAATTTGACACCCACAGGACAACAAGAAGGCAAGTGGGCCAAAAGGCAACAGCAAGTAACTCACCTAAAAAGCTTGTGTAAATAGATAGCATGGTAAGGAAGACCGAAAAGACAAATCCTGCTGAGAGCTGCAAAAGATAGGAAGTGGTGGAGAGACATGATTGTTCATGCTCTGAAGGGATACAGCACAAAGAAGACTTGTAACCCATTAATGCCCAACATCTGTCCTAATTATGATGTTAAACTGCTTAGGCTGGGCATTAGTCTTTTCCTTTGGATAGAAATCTCTGAAATAAAAACATTTACACCTACTCTGTGTAGAAAAGGGTAGACTGAACTCTCTAACCTTGATAGGTAATCTTTCTAGAGATAGTGTCTCAATAAAAACACTAAATTTTTAGTCTCCTAAACTGGTTGGTGTTAGTAAGGGCATACAGCTGTAAAACTCACTCCAATATTTCATGATGGCTCAATTATGTATGGTAGGTGGACCATGTAAAACATCAACCCAGCTTATCAAAGATGATTTAAGGAAGTTGAGATTAGTCAGGCCTTACACAAAATCGGGTGGCCTGGAAAAGAGGGATGAAGAAAACCCCATCCAACCCATGCTAGCATAGAAATGAATGTTAAATAATGATGATGATGATATTTTTCAGACTGATGTTTAAAGAGTTAATAATAACACTAAAAATAACACCTATATGTACCTTTTCATAGTTGTATATTTGACCTTGATTTTATGCTCTGTTTAATGCATTATTCAACATATAAATGCATTTCTAAATTTTAAATAAAGAGTAAATATATCTATAACTAATGTTTCATCTTTTGTCCACGTCACTATTAAAATCAGAACAGTATATTTTATTGTCTTGTATTCAGTTTAATATTGCAAAATTTATCTTGAGAGATCACAGTTACTTGGAATTATTGGGTTGTAAAGATAGGAGTGTAGAAAAGCAATGAGTCCAGTATTGTAGAATATGGAAAGTAATAAAAATTGCAGGTGTGAAATCTATTAGATCAGATTAAGTGACTAGAAAGGAATACTTAAGTCTGTATATTGGAAAAGTGCGTTGCTGTAGTCTCATTAAAAATATTTTCTGAACTGGTAAACTCTCCAGTAATTGTTAAGTTGTAGGCATTTTTTGATACACTGATTTATTCAACTATTGTTCTCACCTTCGGTTTTTATATCGCAATTTCTTGCTTATATACTATCTGGCCCTCTTTAGAGACTTATTGATCTATTTCAACTTTGTTAGCAGTTATCTTGGATTAATTGATTATTTTGGTCTTTATGCCCCAATGAGGATGTATTTATTTATTTTTTTTAACTTAGTCTTGCTGAATCAGAATATATAGATTTCACTAAAGTGTACACGACTATAATCCCAGCATGAGAAATTTTTGACATCTTAATATCTGTTGTTGTGGATGTGCAGATGGTGTAATATTCATTGGCTTCAAATGAGAAATCAGTGAGCTGAGTTTGACTTTCAGTCAGGTTCATTACATTCAATTTTATGCAAATATACCTGGGAAAGGGTATGGATTAATCTCTTCTCCCTCAGCTATGTGTTAAATAATAGGGGAGACTAGGCTCTTTGACCTTTGTTGGCAAACTGTCTAAGAAAAGGAAAATTCTAAAAACTGGGTAGATGGAGAAATTTTTAAAGAATCATACTCATTTAATGTGTGTTGTGGTGCATTGGATATCAGCTCAGAACAAGAAATCTTGGAGCCGTGTTTGAATTCCAGCCGAATTCACTGCATTCACTTATGCGCAAATACCCTTGGGAAAGGTATTAATCCGTCTATTCCTTCCAGTTATGGGTTAAATAACAGGACAAATTGGGTTCTATAGCCTTGGTTGGCAACCACTCTACTGGAGAAAGCAATGGCAACCTATTGCAGGGTAATCTTTTACCCAGTCAGTCATGTCTCTAAAGACATGATCGCCCATGTGTATATCATGTATGGCACTTAACTGACTGACTGACTCATTTAATGATTGAACAGCCGTCATATATATAAATAAATTGTAATAGCAAATAAAAAAATTGCTTATTCAGGTTTAATGTGCCAGAAGAGAAAAGCCTTGAGGCAACAAATATGTGATTCTACAGAAAGATTCTAAGAATATCATGAATCGAATATATGAGTAACAAAGAAGTTTTAGGGAAAATGGAAACAAAAAAGACACTTATATCTGGAACCAGAAATGGTCAGTTGAAATTTCTAGAGCACATAATGAAGAAAGTGCGCTTAGAAAATTTGACATTCATATGACATATTGAAGGCAAGATGAACAAAGGAAAGCAGTTATTAACCTACTTAGTATGATTGTTGGTAGAACAGGCATTAGAAGGATAGCTTCTCTCCAATGTGATTGATTTCTTTTTTCATATTTTCCATTACATTTTTTACATAAAAAATTTTCATCATTTGTTTGTTCACATAGTTTATATACTTAAAAAAAACTGTTATAATGGTAAACTACATCTGGCAACAAAGCCTCTGATTGGGAGGTTGCGCGGAGCATGGAACCACCTCTTAATTGCTGTTGTTCCCAGGTCCCTCCTGACCTGGAGTGGTAGCACCTGTTAGGGTCCCAGATATGGGTAAATAGTTAACCCCCTAACCGGGGTCAAAACACAATGAAAGTATAGAAATATATTCATAAAAATAGACTTTTGTAGAAAAATATACATTTTTGAAGGAAAAATATTACCAACAATACATTTTTGAAGAAAAAATTACCATAACACATTTTTGAAGGAAAAAAAATTATTCTCAGCAAAACATAGAAGACATTTTCAGTTTCCTAAAATAAAAAATTAAAAAAAACAAAAAATTTTTTATTAAAATCTGACTAAATCAACCTTCTCACTATAACCAAACATTAAAAAATACCTTAAAACCCCACCTTTTTGGCATTAAATAACCCACAGAGGTTCATATGCCTTTAAACAAAACTCAAACAATCAAGGTTGATATGCCATAAAAATCTAAACACTCAACCTACTGTTGAATAATACTACACTGGGTCTTCAATCACTGCAAGTAAATCTGGTAGTGAGAAATAATTTCATTAATTGGCTATGCAAATGAATTATTTATATTAAATAAACTAATTCATGTCAGATAGAAACATTTGAAACCATTTACTCGAGTAAGAGCAAACGAGCTGTGGTTTAATTATGTTTACAAATTATATACATTTAATATAAACTGGATTTGGCATTAAATAACCCATAGTGGTTGATATACCAAAAAACCCCAAAACCAACCAACCAACCAAAACTGTTATGTGTTAAGTATGTTTATATAGCCTCATGTCAAGCTAGGAATATTCTTATCAGATTTGTTTTGTTTTTATTTTTTAAACATATGACCCCAATGCTATTAGTAGTGGATTATTATTACTGCATTAAGTCCTTTGGCTTATCAATGAGTTCAAAACAAGTCAGCTTAAAAAAATGTCATCTCTCAATGAATGACTTGGGGAATAAAAATTTGGTCAAATTTGAGTTAAAAATCGAAAAGAAAAAATTAGATTTAAATACAGGTTTCTCATTTGAAGCTGTTAAAAAAATATAACACTGTCCTCAAACAATTTATTGAATTGCTAGCTAAATTGGCATACACCCTTGTGCAAATTAATTGAAACAAAATGAATAATGTATTTCTAGAATCTTTCATGCTTTCCCCCATCACATGTATGTCATCTCTTGGTGTTGTCTTTTCCTTTGGACTACATTCTTTTTCTTTCTGTTTTAGACTAATAGATCTAATTTATTTCTTTGCCTTGATGACAATGCTGACACCAAAAATATTCATCTCTCTGTTAGGCGTACCAGTGTGTTTGTGTAGTGTTACAATTTTTGTACATTTCCTTAGAGTAATGTCCATTGCAGACAACTAATGGACAGTCATGATAAAAATCTGATGCAATCATAGATGACACAATATTTTTCAGGGCCAAACAAATTTCATCATAAACTCTGAAAATAGATAGATACTACTGCAAATGACTAAAGTTGAAGAAAAAAAATAGAAATTGATTGCACCCTGTCACTTCAGTGGGTTTAAAACTGACTGAATGATAAAAGAAAAGAAGCTAAAAAAGTTGTTTCAATTGATTTGCACAAGGATGTACAACAAATATTAAGAGAATGAGTAAGTTGTTATTAAAAAGCATATTCTACATTTTTGAACTGTGAGTAAAAATAATTTACTTTTATATGAAGAATGAACTGAATATGAAGTGTCATACAATGACTATGTATTAATGATATTCAGCTGCCACAAGTGACGCACACACAAAAAAATCTGTGATCCTGCTTTATATATATATATATATATATATAATCAGCCAATGTTTGATTTCATAAACAGGTTTTTTAAAATTCATCTTGAAATTTGTTGACATTATTCATGACATGACAGTTTCTGTCAATTGTGAACATTAAGAATAGTTCATAAAACTTTAATATTCTGTTTTTGAATAAGATAATTTGGATGTGTGTTGTCATGCAATGGATACCAGCTCGAAACGAGAAATCAGAGAGCTGAGTTCAAATTCCAGTTGAATTCATTGCATTCACTTATGCACAAATACCCTTGGGAAAGGTATTAATCCATCTCTTCCCTCCAGCTATGGGCTAAATAGCAAGATGGATTGGGTTCTATAGCATTGGTTGGCAACCTACTGCGGGAATATCTTCTGCCCAGTCAGTCATGTCTCTTTTGAGACATGATCGCCCAAGTGTGTATCACGTATGGTACTTAACTGACAGAATTTGTATCAGTAGAAAAATGTATAAAAGTGATTGAAGAAATTCTTGAAACATTTTTAAAGTATATTTAAATTCTTAAGAGATAGCTATTGTGAACCATTTAACAACAGTAAAGATGGAATGCACAGCTGTTAGTAAAAGGGGCAGCCCAGCATAAAAATTACAAACTGGAGATACCAAAATGAAGTAAGTACAAAAATCTAAATCTTTGGGAAGTGTTTTAACAGAGGATGGAAAGTGTGACACTGAAATCCAAAGCTAATGAAAGCATTAAGAAACAGAAAAATTTGTTAGAAACAAAGAAAGGAGTACTGAATAGTTATGCAATATCAGACCTCCTTTATTACAAATGAAGAAGATATGTGATTCTACAGAAGAGTGCTGAGAATATCATAGACTGAACATGTATCAACGAAGTTGTAGAGAAAATTAAAACAAAAGGACACTTATTACTTAACATCAGGAAGAAACAGTTTAAATTTCTAGGGTGCATAATAAAGAAAGAGTGCTTGGAAAATTTGATACTTACAGAACATATTGAGAGGCAAAAGGGACAGTGGAGAATCTACCTAAAAGATTGAATAAATAGAGGGTGGAACAAGGTTTAGGAGAGATGACAAAAAGACACAATTTATTAAAAGCTACAAAGGACAGGACGTCGTAGAGAGCCTTAATCATCAACATCTTAAAGGGCTATTGTATAATTCTTCTTTTTTTTAATGCCGCTGAGTTATTGCTCGAATTCCAGTTGAATTCCCTGCATTCACTTATGTTCAAATACCCTTGGGAAAAATATTAATCTGTCTCTTCCCTCCAGTTATAGGTTAAATAACAAGCCAGATTGGGTTCTATAGCCATAGCTAGCAACCAGTCTACTGCAGAAAGTAATGGCAACCTACAGTGGGATAATCTGCCTAGTCAGTCATGTCTCTTTCGAGACATGATCGCCCAAGCGTGTATCACGTATGGCATTTAAATAACTGAGTTATTGTTCACCAACTTTAACTAAGTGTAAATACACACTGCCCACCCATGAGATTGAACTCACAATCACTATGTCATCAAATTAAAAAAAAAATAACACTTTAATGCACTAGACCATACTTGATAAAACCGCTGATTTGTGAATGTGGTGACATCATGATTTTGAGTTCAATCCCAGAGTCAGGCAGTGTGTACTTAAAATGTATGGAAAAGGGCAAGTAATAACTGAGCATTACTAAATGAGAATAAAAACTAGCCAATATCCTTAGACATGAGCAGTAGAACGGCAACAGTCTACCCTGGTAGATTAAAAAATGGGTTTAATTCAAAATTCTCTGTAGGTTGCCCAGAATATAGACCTGAGGACATACAGAGGGCATAACGGCTGAAACATTGTGATAAAATAACAAAGATGAGAATAATAGTGCAAATAATGATATCTTCTCATCTCAGAAATTCAAACCGAAATAAGAGATTTAATTAAAAACTTCCCATTCCAAATGCTGCCGAATTTGTTATTTGTAGCTCAATTTTGTGATGCTTTTATTTAACAGAAAATACATCATTTGAAGACTTTCAACAGCAGCAACCAGCTAAATGGATAGCACATGTAACTTAAAAAAAGAATGACAATATAATCAAGATATTTACATCCTTACTTTAAAGAAAAGGTTAGAAAATCAGGCCCTGTGAATACTGGAAAGAGCAATAACAGCTTGTATAATTTGGAAATCTATTTTCCGGAAAAATCATTTTAAGAGAATGATTTTATAAATTTCAACCAAAAGTAGAACTGGATGCTTTATCAATAAATATCAAATGTTTCTCAATAAAGGAAACAGTTAATCATATCATCGCCATATTAAACAACAAGAGTAACATATCGAAAATGGTTACTTTGGAGCAATTTAGACAAATAGGAAATTTGAAGAAACATTGTAGAAAAATCTATTTAATCATCATCACAAGAAATCTATTTAATCATCATCACAAGAAATCTATTTAATCATCATCACAAGAAATCTATTTAATCATCATCACAAGAAATCTATTTAATCATCATC
The DNA here is from genome assembly GCA_037127315.1 of Ascarosepion bandense. Lineage (NCBI taxonomy): Eukaryota > Metazoa > Mollusca > Cephalopoda > Sepiida > Sepiidae > Ascarosepion > Ascarosepion bandense. The sequence goes on from JBBBDQ010001224.1 coordinate 187,236, forward strand.
ACAAGAAATCTATTTAATCATCATCACAAAATCTATTTAATCATCATCACAAAATCTATTTAATCATCATCACAAGAAATCTATTTAATCATCATCACAAGAAATGATGGTGAAATCAAACTATTTTATGATGGAATGCTGAAATATTTTCAGTTCAACATACTTCTCAAAATCTGACAAATTGATAGACCAAATAGAACATTAGTGTTCCAACCAAGAGACTTGGGTTCAAATCTCACTATGGCAGATTTACCATGGATGTGATTTCATGACGATATCAGTTTGAAGAGAGAATCTGAGTGTGTGACCCCATTGAGAAATGCCTGAAAATCAGAATGATCCAAAGCCTTGTGAGTGAACTTTGATTGACAATGATTGTGTTAAGCTACAAGATTAGCAACTAGGTCCCACCCTTTTACTGTGAAACCAATAAATTGTAAACACAAATTCTACTCCAGCAGCTTCTTCTCTCGCACTTACCGCCTGTGGAATTCACTTCCGTTTACTTGCTTTCCTGACTTCTACAATATTTAAGAATTCAAATGTAAAGTCAATAGTCATCTCCTATCTCACTAACTTGCATCCTCTCTCTCTCTCATGCTCCTTTCTTTATCCACTCCACTCTTCTCAGTATTTTCATCCTTCTCCTACCCTCTTTCTGACACTCCCCCTGTAACCTGTCAGTCTTTCTCATAACTTACCTCCTATGTAACCCTCTGCTCAACAGTGGCAGTAAAATGCCTTGCTTGGGGCGGTATGATTATAAAAAAAAAAGCCCTTCTAGAACAGACCTACCTACTTCATCATTCACATCTGAAAAAAGAACAACATATTTCTTTTTGATCAAGGAAAGCTTCTTGGTCAGGTTGAGAATTTTTCAGTACCCTCTTATACTAGGCTTTTTTTTTAAAACCATTGTCTTTAGTCATGCTATAATTATTTAATTTATAGTTTCCTTTAATGATTTTATTAGCAGGTTGATTCTGTGACATAAACACAAAGATGTCAAAGATATGTTTACTGCCAAGGAAATAAAAGTAATTCACTCCAACGCCATAAATTGTAGCCACTTGCAAACTTCTCTCAGCGTCTGCCTCTTCAAGTGAGTCATTAAATACATGTTGAAGTCACAAATATTATGTTATTAGGATTGTGCTTACACATGGGCCCTTCTCAACTTGCAAATGACCATCTACACAAAAAAAGGCACATAAAATATTATGTTCATTTTACTTCAGATAATTAACTTACTGATTATACCTGATATTCAAAAAATGTATTAAAAAAACAGAAATAAACTTAAAACCCACACTTCTGACATTTGTTTTTCATGGCTATTGTCTAAACAACACTGACCCCAGAAACCTGATAATTAAGTAAAACAATTATTTTGCACTCCACTGATTGTTCATGCTGTTTTATTTTTATACCTAGTAATAGTCACCTTGTGACTAGGATGGTAAATTTTTGATTTGTTCCCCGAAGGCCTTTACCCCTTCATATCTTTCCAAAACATTCTTATTTCCGTGCAAATGTATATGCTGAACTCAAATCGATAATTGTTTATTGAAGAAACCTACCTTTTTTTATCTTAATGAGCAGAAAAAAAGCCGGACTATATCTCACCCCTTATTACCGTTATGCTGCGGATATTGTGGACTGAGCATGCAAGCAACGATGATGTGTTGGAAAGAATGGCAACAAAAAGGAAATTAATACTGAGCATCAGGAAGAGACAACTGAAGTTCCTGGGATGCGCAATGAGAAAGGAGAGCTTGGAGAACCTGATACTGACAGGACAGAGGAAGGCAGCGGATAACATATTTGCAGGGCCTGATCAAGTGGATGACGGAACAGGGGTTGACAGGAGTAATAGGAGCAAACATACTAAGAGCCACAGGGGATAGGGAGACGTGGAGAACAATGATCGCCTACGTCCTGAAGGGACAGGGCACATAGAAGAAGAAGATATCTGATTCACCGCTGAATAACTTGAGGCGTAGGATACTTATTTCGGCCTATTTACTTCCTTTTAGCAATTACTCCGTGATTTGTTTGGTTTTGGAACTCAATTTCCACGTATTAATTGCAAAAAGGAAGTAAAATGGCGGCAAACTACGTGTGAAGTCATTCTGCAGTGAATAACATTTTTGAGGCGTGGTTACGGGGTGAGATAAACAACGAAAAGAAGTTCAATATTTTTCTGGTCCTTAACTTGGAAAAAAGTAGCATTCGTCAATAAACAATTATCAATTTGAGTTCAGCATTTATATTTGCACGGAAATAAGGATGTTTTGGAAAAATTTGAAGGGGTAAAGGTCTTTGGGGAACAAATCAAAAATTTACCACTAGTATTACCTTCATCTTTGTTGCTTCATTAAACTTGAGGATGTAAAATGTGACATTAAGAGTTGAAGGCATATTGGAATAAGAAAAGTGGCTTTCCAAAAGCTAAGTAAAGTATTAAGAAATAGAAAAATTCCATTAAAAACACACAAAAGGGCTGAACTGTTATATCAATTCTATATGACAGTAAATGTCGTACAATTTCCTTACAGATTAAGTGAAGAGTTGATAATTTTATTACAAATTAAGTAGAGACAGAGACAAAAATCTGACTCTACAGAAGGATGCTGAGAATACTATAGACTGAGCATGAGAGCAATGAGAATTTTTAAGGAAAAATGGTGAAAAAATGAGGCTTTCATTTAGAATAAAAAGATTCAATTGAAATTTCTAGGGCACATAATGAGGAAAGAATAATAATAAATTTTGAAGACCAGAAGGATTTAGGAAAGAAGTAAGTAACCGACGACCTAAGGAGCTTGTGTAAATGAATGGTAGAATGAATAGGGAGAGATAGCAGAAACAGCTACAAAGGATAGAAAAATTACAGAGGCATGATTGCCTACATTTTGAAGAAACAGTATCTAGAAGCCATTTCAATTCTCTGGCCAGTGTTTAATAATCAACAGATTGGTAATGAATCACCATATTATTACAGAAATTGAACTCCTATTCTTCAATGTTAAGAGCTTTTTCTAACGATGAAATTGCCTTATCAATCAGACTCTGAAGGTTTTTTTATAAAGGTTATTTTAAATGAATACTCATATTTGAGAAGATGCCTTGTTTATTTATTTATTTCTTAAACAGTGTATTTATTTATTTGCATCAAATGACCTGAATAATTGAGGAATGTTAGAAAATTCTGCACATACTGCATATTTCTTGCAAGATTTCTCAAATATCCAGGGTAGAAGATGAAAATGTACTGTTTAATAATAAATACAGATCATATATTCAAAATGGAGAATCCATTAAGAATAACCTTTAAACAAAAAAATTAAAATTAAGTCAAATTTAATCCATTTCTTAAAAATTGTCTGTTTATGTTAGTATACAAAACAGAAAAAGTACACATATTTCAAGAATCAGGAGAAAGGTGTTTTTAAAAGTACGATTCAGGCTTTGTTTGAACAGTCAAGGTACATTAGATCTAATGACAGCTTACCTTTGGGGAAGCAGGTTTGAATCCTGCCAGAAGGTACATATTTGTCTCACAAGATTTCTTGAATATTCAGGTCAGTAGAAATAAATATAGTGCTTAATAATAAAAAAAGAACATCTACTCAAATACGAGTATCCATTAAAAATAATATTTAAAGAAACAAAATAAAATATACTGGATTTAATCCATTTTATATATATGTATATATATATAGACAGAAATATTTCACCAACAATAAGCTGGAAAATACTGAAAAAAGCACCTGCCTACAACAACATTACAAAACAATGCCGACTTTGCCCACATGAAAAAGTAGCAATTATATCTCATACACGACAAAAGAACTTACTAAACATAAGATCAGAACTAATTTCCAAATGCAAACATGAAAATTAAATACCTATTATCACAATTTATACCAAACAGATAAAAAAAAGAACCACTGATACCATAATCCTATCAATTATTCTCTAGTTCAAACTACCACCATAGTAATTGCATTTACTGTTATTATCATTACACCACCATTACTAATCACTACTACCACTTTACAATAACTATTTGCTACCACAACTGTTATTATCATCAAATATTACTATCACCATATTTGTCCACAATCATTATTAACATAAATTACTCCTCTCTGCCATAGTAAAATTAATACAACCACATAAAAACTAACAAGCATTACAAATTAGAATTTCTACCATTTAAATATGCACAACCACAAAGAACAAGCTAATAACCGACTTAAAAATAACAATACAGCATTAAATAAAATAATAGCAATTTTTGCCTATAATAGTTTCACACAGACCCCATCATACCTACACATGTATGTACGAGAAACCGACAACTGTCCGTGCGTTGACATCGCTGCAGTATTTGAATACACCAACCAAATGCATATGTATGTGTGCAATGGCTCACATATACATATATATGCCAAGCCCTGTATGATTCGCATATCTGTTTGTGTAAGCCCCAGTGGGCGAACGTGCATGTGTGTCTTTGCGCACGTCAATGGGTGTACAAATGTGTATATATGTCTGCATCTGTCATGACAACAAATTTTCCTCCCACTTCCACAAAAATACATCAATATATGCAGCCCTACATATAGCCAATTTTTAAAAAAAATCAATCAGTTTGTCTGACAATTACAAGAGCGTGAAACCCAGGGTTACAAACTCGCACCTATTTATATGAATATGTCAGTTCTATCAATTATATTGAGTGCTTTCAAATAAGTACTGCACATATATAATATATAACAAATTGCATATATATATATATATATATATATATTTATATTTATAATTATATATATGATAAAATACTAGACAAAACTTAATATCACTGTTTCATCTAAGAAATTTAGACAACTTAAATTTGATAGTCTTAGCTTATTTTCATAATATGGTCCACATGGCATAGCTAGTCAGAACTCCCACTCCTCAACAGAAAGTGCTCTCTTTGACAAATGTCATGCTAATGATACAAACTGACTTAATTTTAGGCTTGCTCTATTTAAGCAACAAAAATAAAGTTATGAGAATATTTTCTGACTAATCAAAAAAAAAAAAAAATCCATGCAGCTTAAACCAACAGTTCATTTACATGCCACTCTAGTACCATAAAAACCACCACCAATTCACCCTGAGGCAAAAAATCTCATTCAAGTTACTGCAGTGATTTGTCTGTCCCTCACCCATTTTGGCTGGATAAATGTGCATTGTGGTGCAGCAGATATTGGCTCGGAATGAGAAATCGGGGAGCTAAGTTCAAATTCTAGTTGAATTCGCAAATACCCTTAAGAAGGTATTAATCCATCTCTTCCTTCCAGTTATGGGTTAAATAGCAGAACAGATTGAGTTCTATAGCCTTGGCTGGCAACCAGTCTACCACAGAAAGTAATGGCAACCTATTGCAGGAAAATCTTCTGCCCAGTCAGTCATGTCTCTAAAGAGACATGATCACCCAAGTGTGTATCATGTATGACACTTAATTGGCTGGAAATGCTAAAGAAACCTATGCTCTGAATTCTGATGCTGATGATTAAACACAGTTACAGAGGTACTAAGAGTCCAATGTCATCAGTGACAACTGATGACATGGCATGATGAAAACCTCTACCCCTGCTATAAAATAATGCACATACACATATTCTCTTCAATGTGATCTCTCTCTGCAACTATGATGCAATACCAACCATGTGGTAGTATCCAAAGACAAACTCTCTAATTATTTTTGTATATTGTGCAAGGCGGAAGCATAAATAAATCCTCCTTGTTTACAAAGACATATTTCCAATGTCATGTGTTACCTCCAGAGTTGGTGCAAAGGGGTTTGTATCCCCCTTTCACTCATCATATCTTGTTGACATTCCCACATCTTAAAAAAAAAATAAACAAAAGAAAAAACTTCACTTAAAAGGACGGGCCACATTGGTGTAGCTGATTCAGCATAAAAAATAAATGATTTTTTTTTATCATTTGACTGTAAACATATCACTGTACCTGCATATGTACAAGATTGTTTGCAAAAGTGATACTTAGGTCAACGCTAACATGACCTTTGCTATATAGCAGCAGTTGTGACACTAAGCAGCAACAGTCATGCTTAGATGCAATCTTCATTGCCTAAATTATGCTCAAGCATACAACAGACAGTATTTGTCCATATTTCTGAGATGAGGTAGTATCTACAGTATTTACATTATTTAGACTATTGTCCTCATCTTTCTTGCTATCTGTACAATGTTTCGTACTCTTAGGTAGAGTCATAGGAACTAACCAATGTCTATATCCACTAGGCCTATAACTAAGAGTTGTGAGTTCAATGCCAGGCTACAGCAGTAGTGAACAAGTAACTTACAGGGTTAGAGGGAGATAACTCCTGATAATTTATTCCTTGATAATACTTCTTCCAAAAGAGGTATTGTCAAGGAATAAAAATAACTAACAGCAATGCAATGCAATAAACAGTCAAGATGACTGATCAAAGTGTAGTGTCTGTTTCAGTTACAGACAGCCCCCAGCAGCAGCAGCAATATGTGATAAACTGTCCCTTTCAGAACAACATTTTTCATAGAACTACAAAACTCCTTTTCAGGACAATGCTCTTCTCACATTCTGCATGAATTTGCAGAGACCTTTTGCCTAGTAAACTGTCACTATATTTTATTAATGTATTTTTCTTTAACATCAATAAACTTGGCAATATATTTGTCTTAATTAAGTTTTCATTTTTTTTTTTTTTGTTGCTATTGTCTTCTGTCATTCAATATCTGTTTGTGGGTCAATATAAAACCCACAACATACTCTGCTACATCTCAATTTTCATAAGGTATTATTCATATGAAATACAAATTTATTGTAACCTAATTATGTACTATAATGGATCATATGCAATGTAAGCGAACAATTCAACTAGAAAAAATATAAAATAAATACAATGTATCTAAATACAAATTAAAGACATGACATCATAGATCATTCCACCTTAAATAAATCAGTTGTGTAGCAACCTTTAACATCAACATAAGATTTTTCTTGTTAAAAAGTTGAATTTTAACAAATTCAAAATTATGGATAAGAAAAATAGTGAATAAGTATCTAATGATCAGTGATTCTATGTTTTGTATGTCGTACGAATAATATATTTATTAAAATTGGTTACCCAAAATAGAAATTACCATATTTTTTGTTCAATTAGATGAACACTTTTAACCCTGATAGTTAATATCAAAATCTGATTTATAAAGTGTTCGAAGCCATTATCAATGCCGAGGTCGTTCAGCATCTCACGGCCCACGGGCTCATCTCGGACAAACAGTATGGCTTCCGCTTCACCAGGTCTACTGCTGATATGCTAATGACCATCACCGAGTATATATACCAGGCTCTTGACAAGAATGGTGAAGCCCGAACTGTCGCCCTGGATATCTCTAAAGCATTCGACAGAGTATGGCATGCCGGCCTTCTATGGAAACTGCGAAGCTACAGCATTACTGGACTTTTGTTGGACTTAATCCAGTCATTCCTCTCCAACCGCACACTGAAAGTGGTTTTAAATGGACATGCCTCCCAGAACTACCCTACAAATGCGAGTGTCCCCCAAGGCTCTATCCTAGATCCTACGCTCTTTCTAATCTGCATCAATGATCTCCCCGATGCCATGAGATCACAAGTAGGCATGTACACCAATGATACCACAGTATACGCTCACCTCGATCAAAAATCTGGTGTTGAGGACAAGGCGAACCTCGCGGCTGAGCTGGAAAAGAACCTCCAATCTGTGGTGGATTGGGGTAAGAAATGGCTCGTAAAATTCAATTCTTCCAAAACGAAGCTGCTGTCAATTAACCACCACAGACAACCGCACCTCCCTCCCATTAGCATCGAACAGGCATGCCTCCCAGAGAGTAAAACGCTACGCCTGCTTGGCCTGACACTCTCAGCGGACCTCAAGTGGAATGACTACGTTGAATCCATTGCTAAATCTGCTGCTATGAAAGTCGGCTCTCTGTGCAGGGCCTGGAAATTCTTTCCGTCTGAATCTATCTTGCACTTATACAAATCTACCATCTGCCCGTGTTTTGAATACTGTTCCCACATCTGGTCAAGTGCCCCTGCTATTCTCCTCGGATTTCTTGACAAAATACAGCGAAGAATCTGTAATGTGATTGATACCGACTTAGCTGACCGCCTGCAAGCACTCTCTCACCAGTGTGACGTGACTTCCCTGTGCCTCTTCTATAAATACTTTCATGGCTTCTGCTCTGATGAACTTAAATCACTGGTGCACCCTAGGTGTGAGTTTGCACAAGATACTAGATTGGCAACTAGGTCCCACCCTTTTACAGTGAAACCAATGAAATGTAACCACAATTTCTACTCCAACAGCTTCTTTTCTCGCACTTCCAGCCTGTGGAATTCCCTTCCGCATGCTTGCTTCCCCAACAGCTATAACCTCCAGGAGTTTAAATGTAAGGTCAATAGACACCTCCTAACATACTAACCTTCCCATTCTCTCCAACTCTCCCCCTATGTACATCCTAACTTGGCTATCACCCTGTGTAACCCCCTGTGCTACAGTGGCAGTGGAATGCATTGCTTGGGGTGACATGATTAAAAAAAAAATATGAATAAGTTTTACACACAAAACTCATGGGTAAAAATTGCAGTTCCAAGATCTTGAAATTAAACTCTACGAATGAATTGTGTTTCAGAGAAGGCAATGACTTCCTACAAATATGATAATTTTGGAAGCAAGGCAGGTTCCAAGTGATGATATTTTACAAGATTTTGCTCCTCATATGCAGTGGTGTTATCAGGTCACAAAATGGAAAATCCTAATTATGACACTAAAACTGATGTAAAGAAAAAAGAATGCTACTTATTCAGGTATGCATTTGAGTAAAGAATTTATGGGTAAAATGAAAAGTCATTTAAGAAGTTTGGTATCAGTAACACATTTGTGGTGCAGTGCATGTCTGCTTGGAATGAGAAATTGGAGAGCCAAGTTCGAATTCCAGTTGAATTCATTGCATTCACTTACTCGCAAATACCCTTGAAAAAGTTATTAATTCATCTTTTCTCTTTCCAGCTATGGACAAATTGGGTTCTATAGCTTTGATTTGTAACTGGTCCATCGCAGAATGTAATGGCAACCTACTGTGAGAAAATATTCTGCCTGGTTAGTCATGTCTCTTTTGAGACATGATCACCCAACTGTGTATCGCATATGGCTCTTAACTAAATGATAGTAAACCTTTAATTTTATTTACGGCTTTATTTTTATAATCATTTCACCCCAAGCAAGGCAACAAAGCCACTAAGACATAGGGTTACTGAGTGTTAGAGAATATGAGAAAAACATACCACTAAGGAGAGAAGACAATAAAAGAACAGCAATTAAGAAGACAGAAGATAATGACTGACATTGCATTTAAATTTTTAAAGATCAAACTTAACAGTGAAACTGGAAGAGAGTTCCACAAGCGAGGCATGCAATGTAAGAAACTGTTAGCACAGAATTTACAGTTACATCTAGCCATTTCAACTGAAAAATGATGAGATATTGCCACCAGTCAGTCAGTGAGTTAAGAGCCATACGTGATACACACTTTGGGTGATCATGTCTCAAAAAAGACATGACTGAATGGGAAGAAGATTTTTCTCGCAGTAGGTTGCCATTGTTTTCTGTGGTAGACTGGCTGCCAGTCAAGGCTATAGAACCCAATCTGTTCTGTTATTTAACCCGTAACTAGAGGAAAGAGATAGATTAATACTTTTACTAAGGATATTTGTGCATAAGTGAATGCAAGGAATTCAACTGGAATTTGAACTTGGCACCCCGGTCTCTCGTTCTGAGTCGATATCCACTGCACCACAATGCACATCCCACCAATCTATTACCACGCAAAAATTCTTATTTGGATATTTTGTGTTCTTTTGTTTCTTTCACAGACAACTGTAGGTTTTATTTTTAAAAACTTTGTTCTCAAAATAAGGATGTCTTATACACTGAAGGAATGGTTCATTTGAATCATCAACCTAATTTTTTTTTTTTCATTTTTTTCACAAATTGAAGAAATAATGACAATAATGTTTCAATAGACATGAAAGGAAGTGTCTCCATTATTTTTGTAAATGATTAAGCATTTTGATGGTAGTCAATGAAAGGAAACATTAAATAATAAAATTTTAATTAAAAACAAGCAATACCTGTGAAAATTTCAGTTTACCTA